>JAVTVY010007173.1:0-45123 GCA_036873755.1 Hanleya hanleyi
AGTCCGCAGAGTACCTGCATCGGAACACAGCAATGCTCCAATCCACAAGTCATATCATTAATCTACGCAAAATCCAAGAAATATCAACACGAATAGAGCGCATGACAAAATGACGAGGGCTACCTTTACGACTGCAACGACTGTTTGGAGGCTGATTGTATTTATTACCCACTAATCTAACTTCATGGCATGGTTGCAACAAGGGTTTGCAGCCCCAAAGACTGGATATTCTCTGATTTTCCCCCAAAGTATCCCGTCGCATTGAGAACCTGGGATGAACATTCCTTGATGCACAACAAGATCCATGGCCTCCTAGAAGTGCTCCAGGAACCCGATGATCTAGGATTATACGTACTAGTTCTATAAAATTGCATTGGATAAAATCCACTATCACGCGAATCTTATATAGCAGGAGCCCATTTCAACTTCCAAAATGATATGCCGCGGCAATGAATTCCTCGAACACCATAGTTGAATTTCATTGCGGTTCATGCTATCCATAAAATTTCCACATGCATCACATGCATCAACTCATTTGACATGTATGAAATCACTGACTGTCTCTAAGATGTTGTGCAGGTCTACCTCACATGGAGTGTCATTGATGATGACGTTAGTATGAGGTGTGCTTCTCACTAGTCTTCCGTAATTTTATGCTCTGTAAAGTAGTTTCTGTGATGTGGAATGGTATCTCTCGCGACATTCATCTGAGTTCAATCACAGAGGCTTCTTACAAAGTAAAGCCGTATGTAATGGATCTAGTCTGCAATGATAACAAAATTACATTGTCAGGCTTACAGAGTGGGGCGGGGGGTCAGCGGGGTCACTCCTTCCGTCCCCTCCTCTACCGCCCGCATGAAAATCGTAAACACTAAAGTCAGAACTTGATGTGGGGTTTAGCAGATGAAAAAATTGGAACTCTTGTGTAATGGCTTTCCTGAATATACGCCCTTGAAATTTCTCATATCAATGAGCATTAAGGCAGTAGAGGACGTTCATTTCCATGAGCGTATGTGGCTATAACATGGTGATTTGTCGAATTTTTCAGAACAGGGTGAATTTCCTAGCAAAGAGTTCTCAAAATAGAATAAAAATGAACAAAAGACTACTATATGACACAACAAAATCATATATGAGTATTACTGGGGGATCGATAGAAGGATAGACATGATCAAACAGTTGGCATTTTAATGCAGATTCGACGGTTGGAGAGCGCAAAGTGCTCAGAAGGCTGAATATTATGCTTGTGGTACCCCGCAAAATTCAGTCTCATTGACTTTCAATAAAATGGTAAATCTGTAAACGCTCTATAGATGAACCTCCAAGAATATTCATCACCCCCTCCATGATTTCCCATCCTCACCCCTAGGGCTGGAAAGGCTCAATTTCTCTGGTATACCTTTCATTACAAGAAATCATGGAGACTTCCTGTTTTATTACATATTCAACGAAATCTATATGTGTTTATTATTATATAGCTGAAAGGGTAGAATTGAACCTCAAGAAGTTTAATTTAATAAGTTTCAAATAAAGAAAAAAAATCAAATTTCCCTATGTATTCGGGCCTTATAGACTAGTATTTTGTATTAAATGCCGTCATTTTCATCTGATGACGATACAGTTCACCAATCTCCAGTGTACGAGTTGTCACAGCGACACAGCTCACCAATTACCAATTTACGAGTTGTCAGAGCATTTCCATTATAGCTCTTTAGATTTGTATCTAATACCGCTTTTGCCGGTGCTAGGGGCCGTGTGGTCATGTCATCCAAGTTGCCAAATGAACAGGTACAATAAAAGCGTGCCTGAGATACAACACATATCACGAATCGTTAGATGTGCTTTAGAATAGGTTAACCAGAAGACTATACTGTGAAGTCATGTGGCTCTGTTAGTATGTCGGCACATCTTCCCACTCCCCTTATATGCGTTGTAATTCAGTGTTATGTCTATTATGGCTGCCATAGTTTCATAATGAGTATGGTGACCACCCAATATGTTTCCTTTATTATCTTCTATTACCCTCATGATTAAATACTAAAATTTCGAAAACAAATTCAACCTCTAGATATGAACGCCCTGCACTTACTTAAATGAGTATTTCATTATTTTTGGAAGGAGTGTGGCTTGCCCCCGAACCCCTAAGTTTGGCGCGCTTTTTGCACGCATTGTTATGATAATAAATGGAATAATGGGACTCCCGTTGTTCGTTCACTAGATCTTCCCTTGAAAACAAGTATTCTCTCATCATAAGGAATTTCCGAGTTGTCCGTAAAACTTGAAATGTGATTCAATCTGGCCTTTACGAAAAAGTGAATCACTGAATATTCCAACTTAAAAGCATTTGATTGGTGCAATTCAACATTTCAAAACGAAATCCGTGATTTTGATTGGCCTGCGCAGAAAATTTAAAAAACAAAATGCAAATCCTAGAGTTTCTGTAAAGGTTTCAGTTGAAGGATGGATATCTTTCCAACCGAGAAAGCAATCAGCACTCGCCTTCTTTCGCGAACTGATGAAAACTTAAAACAAAAGTAACCTTTTGCAGTGAACTCTGTGGGTAATGTTAGTATCTCATATCTGCCGACAGCGCTCTGAATCCAATCCGGTTGATTCTCCCCAGGCATCAACCATTCCACGATGATTGCCCGTTGCCCCAAAACGCCGTCCGTTCATTGGTTGATATTTTAAACGGACGGTTCCAGTTTTGTACAGCTCTAATCTGTCTGTAAGGCGTAGTAAGAATGTACGGATTATAGAGACCTGTATTATGGATGATGGAGTCCTATAAGCATGGCCTTGCTTCACGAGATTGTGGGTAGTAAAACACAACAACCTTGCAATTAAATGCTTCCCTTTATTGGCGTGTGAGCTAACAGATATCTGCATGTTACACGAAATGTGGAGACAGATCGTGTTTGTCGTATGGAGACTACAGTTGGTGTGGTGTTATTTAGCGACCCGGAAAGAAAAGCGTTGCATTTTAGATTCCAATTCCTTGCCTGGCCTCCTCGTCAAGCGAATAATTGCAAGGAACATCTGTTCGATCAGCCCTTGTTGATTAGAATCACCGTCAAAGTTAACTGCTTTCGTTTCTAAAATCATTCAAATTCAATGCCTGGTTATATGCACTGCATCTCGGCTCATCCTTGCCTTGAAAATGTGCAAAATAGAGGAGATTTCTTGTATATTGATCATGTAATGAGGAGAATAGCTCATTCCATATTGAATATACCAAGGGCATATATAATATATTTTATCAATTGGAAGGAGAGGTAATATTGGAAAGTTGCAGTCCTTCCATGACATTTAGTAAATACAATTCAATTTCATAGAATAGTTAGGCCATCGGTCATTGGTTTCAGCAAGCCGGTATATACTGTGTAGTGATAATGATAAAATGAAAAAATATTGGTTGCAATTGTTTTAAACTGTAAAGAATTATCCTTTTTGCCATTTTCCATAATCAATTGAGGTCGCTATACTAATACTTTAGTACACGGTAATTTTGGTTTAGAAAGACGAAATACCGATTTTTTTTTTGTCTACGGTACTGCATGTAACATAAAAGATTCGCAATATTACGGTTCGTATTTGAGCGTGGGGCTTTCAAGGATAGGCGTTTACGCAACAATTAGCACAGCACTAAACTGCGAGTAAATTTGCTTTCTGATTGCGGCTCGACACACGACAATCATACCGTCATACACTCATTCTTTGAAAAGGCAGCTGAGGTAAATTTGACGTCGTACTACATGCCGTGTCGGCTGATTTAAGCGTTTCATTGTCTGGCCAAATCCATGAACGAATGTGGTGAAAAAAACATCACTTGGATGGGACTAAACAATCGACAACAAAAGACAACGGCTTCTGCTGAAAGACCACGCTCGACTAAGAACCGTAGTAATGGGCAAGAGCAGCCTACTGACAAAAAAAGTCTTCATTGCGATGGAATGAACATTCGAAATCCTTTGTCATTCTAAAAGTAATATGCTAATGTTGAAAGTTAACGCTGTTGTGAAAACCGTAATAGAATTCTCAATACCCATGAGTTTTGCCTCTCAGTACCAGACATCAAAATATTATTGTTTGGCGAAAGACTTGCTTGAATTGGCAATTAGCGTCCGGTAACATAATCAAGAAACTCACGTTTTTGAACGAATGAACCCTTTTTATCTCGTGTTTTCCCGGGATAATCTAACGAGACAAACCTATTGAGAGCTCTCTGTACAGATTGTCTCCGTTCTAATTACTACGTAGACGTTGCGGTTTTCGCTTATGTATTTCAAGATGCTCATAGAGTTCATATGAACAGTCACAATCAAAACGTGACTGAGATAGATCATACTCTAGATAACGACTTTACAACGTAAATCATATGGATTAAGAATACTGATCAGCGATACGGGTTTGATATTTTTGGAACATCTTGATGTCTTGCTGGCATCATTGAAAACTGTTGGCCGCTTCTGTCTTGTAGAAAATTAACCTAGTTTTATGTAGCCCTGTGATATATCCTTTTAATTTGGTGCTAATGCTATTGAATTAGATCTTTCGAATATGGAAGCGGAAATTCTTTAATGGACGACGGCTGAATATGAAATGTCGGATAAGACGCTTGTATTTCAGAATCGACCGAAATGCTTTCTACGAGATCACTAATATATCGTTTGAACCTCTCCTAATTGATGATATAAGGAGAGAGAGAATGACGGTTTAACGTCGAGTTCAGCAATATTTCAGCTATATAGCGACGATCACACAAAATTCAACAAACCAGCAATCCAGAAGTAATCAACACATTAACATTCAATACATTAAAACTTCTGCAACAAACCGATTTCTCTCAAATAACCTAAAATACAGTCTTCTTTTACCTGACTAAAAAGATCTTCTCGAAAAGAGTCGGCATTGTGGCGGGATATGCAGTACTCGTGAATGATTGATCGAATTCCAAATTTTTCGCGATATTTCTGCACACTTTCATAAGGGTTGTATCTTGGGCTACCGGATGGATAAAGGATTAGGATTTTATGCCAGAATCATTGGAAACTACAGAGAAGAGTTGGTGATTTCCTGCACTAGGTATTCATTGGCAGTCTTGCCGTTCACACCAATTTGTGAATAAGTAGGAAACCATGATATGTCGAACCCCATGGACATAGATGTTCGATCTGCCGTCGAGGTGCTTGTTTGTTACTTTCTTCTGGCTCAGCAAATGTTCTCTGCACTCCGAAGTGATGAAATATAGATTGTCAGACGAACGTATAGGTCACCGCCTGATGTCCACCAGGAGCAAAAAAAAACACAATTCTGTTCCACGACTATTAGAACAATCTAGGAGGATACATATGTCCAGCTGCTCTCTGTTTGGCCTTTATTGGATCCCGCCTAGAGCTTTTGAAAGTATTTTGATGAAATCTCTACACGTTTTGTTCTCGTTTTTGGGAAATGCCTGTCATATTATAATTCTTTGAAATATGCAGAAGCTTTTGTTGAGATAAGCTCCAGAGTACTAACAAATGGAGAAAATCATTTATTTTGTAAGCCAACTGGTCGGCTCTAAATGCTCGGCTTGCTAATATCTGTCCCGGCTGAACGCTTTCTTCGAACTCAGTTTTAGTATTAGGTATTCTACCATGATTATACTTTATACAACAGTTGATATAAGTGTGGGATCCGAGATTGAGTTGCCAACTTATTTCATGTCTAGACTTTCGCTTCAATAATAAACGTAGATATGCATTTGGGAAGTAGAATTCGGGCAAACTCTAACAGCGGAATTTGAAGTATTTACAGGAAAAAATTATCCACACAATAATGTAAAGTGATGTTATATTTAATCGAAGCAAATCCTCTTTGCTGGTACGTTACGGTTATTACTTCAATTCGGGAACCATATTGTGTTTCATATAGACAAATTAGTCTACTGTCGAAAGTGATCAAACATCGTTGATAGGCGTCTGGATTTATTTTTGTAAACATTTTAGTGGGATTTTTAATCTATCTCAAACAAGACACCTCTAAACATTAGATTATAGCTGGTTCAACGTGTTATATTTTACCTATAAAGGCACCAAACAGCCGGAAACCTAATTCCAAACATCATTTATTGTACGGTACAAAATTAGTTTTTTGGAACACAAATATAACAGCAAGAGGAACCTATAACCTGGCTTTAAATTAAGTCGTGTCTCGGTAGTTCATTGATTCAAAGTAGACCGTGTCAGTTAATGAGATATTGAGAACACTCCTGTTATATTCGTGTTACATCCAGAAAGAAACGTATTAGCTACTGAGTTGAAAAGCTGGGATTTGTCAAAGTTGTTACTCAATACCAAGTTATTCACTACATTGCTTGTATTTACATGTTGATTTTCTGAACTACTGTACCGAACATGTTCGTAACCAAGTAATTTGAATATTGTGTCCCACTTTATAAATGCCAAAAGGACAATAGAATCTTCCAGAGCTTGTTTAACGTTAAACTTTGTGTTCCTTTCGACATCCAGCGAACACCCGGCACCAAGAATACGTATCACAATAATTTCATGCCAAACTGCTTATCCAGATAAATTGATATCACAGACTTGGTGAGACTTTCTGAATACACGAATTGTCAGTCCTATCACACTATCGAACCACCAGTAAAACCCATAAATGGTTCTGTACATGGTGTGTCTTTTGTTGATTTATATCGCATTTTGAGATGTCTGGGTACTTTTGTTAGGAAATTCAGCTTGTTTTGAAAATTTTGACAAATCAAAATTGTAACCCAATAATCGACCTCGAGCTTCAGAAGACTCGATCCGTGAAAATTACGGTTTTTATGCATTCGAATATTGTGATAGATCAAGCGACTACCTTGAAATTCTACAGAGGTTATATTTTTCATCGACTGAGTGCGTTCTAACTAAACCTAAATGCAATACTGAAAGCCTGCTCCAAAATTTGAGAAAATAGAGAAAAGCAGAATGCATGATTCTTTGCCAGATTGTCATCAGAAATCATCCGACTTAAAAAGGTTTTGATACAGAGATAGAGAATGCTCTTTACCGATGTGATGGATAAGAATGTCCTGACGATTAGTGTCCCTCTGTATATCCTTTTCTAGTGGAACCAAGGACGGGCACTTGTCCCCAATGTGGAGAAAAGTATCCTAGCTGGGATAGAAGATAGGAGCCAGACACTCTTAGCCACCGGACATTCTTAGCCTCCACACCGGCATAAATATCCAGTCGCCAAGCCATCAACAATATTAGAACGTAAAAAAAGTTATTATTCCACTTTTTCCGATCTTGCCACTGCGCGGACATTCCTGGTAATGTAACTTTGGTTTTGAACGAACTCGTTACACAAGGTCCTCAAGGTCACACTGATCCATTATGGTCTGATCGCATATCAGTTGATTAGATAAGGAAGCCAATATTGTATTCCTGTCTATGCACGGAAGTTAGATTATCTTATTTATTCGATTTCTTGTCGGAATATGAACAACTCATCAATGATTGATGGCATTCTCGGTTCGTTAACATATTCCCAGATTGGCTTTTATAAAAAAAAACATCCCTTTGTCCCTTGGTACATTAGCCGGTTCGGTATGTCAATGGCGTCGAACGTTGAATTCTTACACGAAATGTAATCAAGTCCGTGAAGTGAATGATCCGATGGCAAGAAGTTTAAGGATTTCGAATTCAATTTATAGGTTTCTGTCGGGCACATCAACACAAGGGACATGGTATGGAACAATTTTGTCACGAGACTTCTATCTGTCATTAAATATTGAGTCAGCCAGGAGAAGAATTCAAAAGCAACTATTAGGATAGATTCCAACACATATTTGTCCATATTTTTAAGAATGCCTTGACCCAAACTTTATCAAAATGATTTGTGCATCGGACAATTCTCAATGTTGGACAGATAAAAGCGTCTCTGGTGAATTACATTGATTCTATAAATTTATTATTCCAAAAGACTACCTATTTAATTGCTCCCTGATCCACAGAGTATCTGTATGGGAACTACAGCAATGCTCCAACACAGATGTCATTTCCTCAATCTAGGCAAAATCCAAGGAATGTCAGCACGGATGGAACACATGACAAAATGACGATGGCTACCCTTTCAACTATAACGACTGTTTAGAGGCGCATTGTATTCATTGCCGACTGATCTTACTTCATGGCATGGCTACAAGAAGGTTTAGCAGTCGCTAACACGGAATATTCACAAAGTATCCCGTTCGCATTGAGAACCTGGGGTGAACCGTCCTTGATGCATTACGCGATTCACGGCCTCCTTGAAGTGCACCAGGGACCTGATGATCTAGGATTGTAAGGACCCATTTTATAAAATTACATTGGATAAAAAAAAACACTCTCAAGTGCGTCTTGAGAAAAAAATATTCCTTTGTATATGAAACAATGGGCACATTTAAAGATTGCGCGAACCTCCAAAATGATGTGCCATGGCAATACTTTCTTCTATCAAATCCGAACCATACACCACAAGGAAATCAGCCAATTCAATCGGAAATATTCCGGACCGCATTCGTGCACTTAGGACCTCTCTGAACATTACTATATTCGAACGAATTAAGCGGCGCCATGCAATGTGTCGTATATTTCGTCTCCTTCTGGTTGCTTTGAAGTCAGATTGTTAGCCCACCATCACCAGATGGTGGGCTGTTCAAATCACTTTTCGTCCGTAGTCCTTCGTCCGTCCGTCAGTCCGTCCGTAAACAATTCTTCTTACCGGGATTTCTCAGGAACTACTTCATGGATCTTTCTCAAATTTGGTACACAGGTTCCCCTTGGGGTGTAGTTGTGCAAGATACCTTTTTTGGTCCGAATCGAAAATCTAATATGGCCACAAGGCGGCCATCTTGGATTTCCCCATGAAACTTTGTTACCGCGATTTCTCAGGAACTACTTCATGGATCTTTCTCAAATTTGGTACACAGGTTCCCCTTGGGGTCTAGTTGTGCAAGATACCTTTTTTGGTCCGATTCGAGAATCCAATATTGCCACCAGGCAGCCATCTTGGATTTCCCGATGAAACTTTTTTATCGCGATTTCTCAGGAACTACTGCATGGATCTTTCTCAAATTTGGTACACAGGTTCCCCTTGGGGTCTAGTTGTGCAAGATACCTTTTCTGGTCCGATTCGAAAATCCAATGTGGCCACCAGGCAGCCATCTTGGATTTCCCCATGAAACATAGTTATCGTCATTTCTCAGGAAGTACTACATGGATGTTTCTCAAATTTGGTACACAGTTTTCCCTTGGGGTCTAGTTGTGCAAGACACCTTTTTCGGTCCGATTTGAAAATCCAATATGGCCACCAGGCGGCCATCTTAGTTTTCCCCATGAAACTTTATCGTGATTTCTCAGGAAGTACTGCATGGATCTTTCTCAAATTTGGTACACATGTTCCCCTTGGGGTTTAGTTGTGTAAGATACCTTTTCTGGTCCGATTCGAAAATCCAATATGGCCACAAGGCGGCCATCTTGGATTTCCCAATGGAACTTTGTTATCGTGATTTCTGAGGAACTACTGCTTAGATGTTTCTCAAATTTGGTACACAGGTTCCCCATGGGGTCTAGTTGTGCAAGATACCTTTTCTGGTCTGATTCGAAAATCCAATATGGCCACCAGGCAGCCATCTTGGATTTCCCGATGAAACTTTGTCGTGAATTCTCAGGAAGTACTGCATGGATCTTTCTCAAATTTGGTACACAGGTTCCCCTTGGGGTCTAGTTGTGCAAGATACCTTTTCTGGTCCGATTCGAAAATTCAATATGGCCACCAGGCGGCCATTTTGAATTTCCCCCATAAAATTTTGTTATCTTGAATTCTCATGCATGGATCTTTGTCAAATTTGGTACACAGGTTTCTCTTGTTGTCTAGTTGTGCAAGGTACCTTTTCTGGTCCGATTCCAAAATCCAATATGGCCACCAGGTGGCCATCTTGGATTTTCCCATGAGACATTGTTATTGCGATTTCTCAGAAACTATTGCATGGATCTTTTTCAAATTTGGTACATAGGTTCTCCCTAGTGTCTAGTTGTGCAAAATACCTTTTCTGGTCTGATTCGAAAATCCAATATGGCCTCCAGGCGGTCATCTTGGATTGCCCCATGAAACTTTGTTATCGTGATTCCTCAGGAAGTACCTCATGAATCTTTCTCAAATTTGGTACATAGGTTTCCCTTGGGGTCTAGTTGTGCAAGATACCTTTTTCGGTTCGATTCGAAAATCCAATAGAGCCACCAGGCGGCCATTTTGGATTTCCCCATGAAATTTTATCGTCATTTCTCAGGAAGTGCTGCATAGATCTTTCTCAAATTTGGTATACAGGTTCCCCTTGTGGTCCAGTTATGCAAGATTATACCTTTTTGGTCCGATTCGAAAATCCAAGTTACGCTTCAAATTAATACTGTATTCCCGAGTTGTGACGTTGCATCACAAGAATCGGCTTATCAAAGGATGGGGCATATTCTATATATTGACTATAGGGAATATCCATACTTTCACCTTCTAAATAGAGGAGTTCAAACGACTCCGAATTAAAATGTATTTCTTCAAATTTTAAATCAGTTTACTTTAGTCCATGCCGTTGCAAGTGAACTGCCCCACCGTTTTGTCTGCCGAAGGGACGTCACTCTAGTGAAAAAAACGTCACAACTCGACAACGGTAGACTACTGCGTGTTTCGATCCAAGGGAGATAATCAGGGCTCATGCCAAAGTGTCAAAGAGATTAGTCTTCGCTTCCAGTACTCAATGATGACACGTGCAAAAAAAAAAAATACTACAAAACGAAGACGAAGGATCCTCCGGACATTCACTTTCAGACTAACTTTGCTCATTTCACTTGTACTATAACAACCGACATCAAGTACAGTTTCTAGAAATCTTGAAACTCCTGAACCTTAGATAGATAATATCTTGGTGTTTTCCAGTCTCCCTTTTTCGATCTTTTTCGCTCAAATTCGAAATTCTGCAAACAAAATTACAAATCAATCGTTTGTTCTTAGTAACAATGGACAAAAAGATCCTCTTGTCATTAGCTTACAATTATCAGACAATGGTGGGCGCCAAGATCCTTCAGGATCTCTCGTCACATACGTGAACATTTTGACTTAGAAGACGCCCCCATGTTGTTTCCTCTCGGACTTCAAAGAGTTTATCCTCCAGCTTCTTTTCCAAATAATCTGGGCCGTCGTTTAAATATACCGATATCCCAAGGAGATTGCGTATTGCCCCTAAACGCAATCCGTTCATGAATTAGACGGACAGTTCTAGTAATAGCACGCTCATAAACGGCTTGTGTCACTTACGTTCCTACTCTTCTTGGTCCCACGCTGATTCACACCGCATATTTCGCGCCTCTTGACCGTTAGGAGAGCGCTTTATCTGATTATCCAATCACCGTGCCGTAATAGCTCGGAGATTACCAGATTCCACATACTAACCATAATTGACTACTGCACGTGATCGAAATTATGTCACACTCACTGAGAGAAAAGATGGCGGATACCCGGATGTTGGTTGCTGTCATAAAAAAAGCGGGCCGAACCTCATCTGTAAGAGTGATTTTCATTGGCCTGTGTAGAGCACCCTCTAACGGCCAAGAGGCGTGAAATATGCGGTGTGAATCAGCGGGGGAACAAGAAGAGTAGGACGTAAGTGAAACAAGCTCTTTATGAGCGTAGTAGTAACTGTACAAAACCCTAATCTGCCTTCAGGGCCTGGTACGGAGGTACGGAGTATACAGACCTGCATCATAGAGAATGGAGTTCTATTAGCATGGCCAAGGCTAATGAATCACGACCCTTAGAATTCTCAATAGCCGTGATTTGTACCTCTCAGCCTCAGACATCAAAGTATTATTGTTTAGCGAAAGACTTGCTTGAACTGGCAATTAGCGGCCGATTCTATACTTTATGGACGAATAAACACCTTTTATCTTGAGTTTTGCCGGGTTAAACTAACGAGACAAACAACAAAAGCCCAACTGTTTGACCAATCAGGTGAAATGAGTAAATCATCTCTCCTTGAACGAAGACAGTTGCCATACAGATACATCAAATAGTTCAATATTAAATCACATGTTCGGCGTGGTCAGACGAGCTGATCGCCGTATGACTTCCTGAAAGGCCGGGTCGGTTCAACAATTTGGTTAATCAGATTCCGGACTTCATCAGGCTGAATTTATCTCGCCCTTTTCTTAAAGACAACAAGCAAAGAGCCGCCAGCATATCAATAATGGCTATTATCGTCTCTCGAAAGCGGTGTCACGTTCATGGGCTAATGTAGGCCTTCACCGACAGACATTACAATTTGAGACAGTTGAAATCCCACTGTGTTGAAAAATAAAAGCTATATGACTTCGGAATGAAAACAATAAGAAAAGCGACTCTTTGTGTTGGAAACGGTCCAGTAAGGAGAAACTCCATGCATTCAGTGGGGGAACAACTGTCTGTACCGGTGTCTTATACTTTATATTTCACACCATCCACATCTATAGTAATTCGTTTGGCGCTGATTGCCATTCGATGTTGCATCAGACATGTTGTCTTCATATATGGACAAACTTGACGCATTTGGCGGTTTGACTTCCTTGAAGTAGGACTACCACAGGCTAACCCAACATTGTTGGTTAATGGGGTACTATGTCAATTTGTTCTCTTTCTGGCACGGTTCCTAACAATTTTCTCGACACATAAAGGTGTATATTACAAATACTGTGAATGAAAAATGTTTGATCGCGCTTCTTCTGCTGCTTCTTCTTCTTCCAGCAGTTTCTCTTTGGGTTGTGTGTCATTCAGAGATGTGCATGATTCTGTAAATTCAATATCGAGAGCTATCTGTGCAGATTGTCTCTTGTTACCACGTAGACGTTCCGGGTTTCAGAATGGACCGAAATCATTTTTTCGAGTCACGGCGTTATATCCTTTTATTATTTGGATGGCTCACATGCAGTTGATGATATAAGGAAGTCAATATTATATTCATATCCCAAAAGGGACACCGAAAGATTAGATTCAAAAGATTCGGTTTCTTGGCGGAATAAGAAATACTCTTGAATGACTCATCGAATTCTGAATTCTTCGCGTTATTTCTACACACCGTCATAAGAATCCTGTCATAGTCCCTGGGGGAAGTATGCAATTCTGAGGAAGCGGAAGGTTTCAATGTGCCAATGAAAGCATTGGTTAGTTGGAAGGAGAAAGGTTTAGGATTTTCAGCATTTCAAGTCATGGTTCGTCTATTAACCCTACGTGGCCTAGGGGGGGGGCAATTTCAAACTTTGTGCGCTATCTCCGGAACGCTAAAAAAATGGAGAGCTGAAACTCCGTGACTTTATAGTTTATCATATTGGGGCCATTTTTAGCCTATTTGCATAACCCCCTGAGCAGGGGATCATGGGTAAATTCAAGATGGCGGCCACGTGGGGTGACAGAAAAGTGATTTTTTTTCGTCATATTTCTTCAAAATTTCTGCTTTTCTGCAATGAAAAGTGGGCAAAAACTATTTTATTTCACATCACATTAATATGTACTAATTTATCATGCAGTTTTTGCGGAGAAATTGCATAAATAAAAAATTCGGTGAATTTGACCGAAAAATCGATCCAAAAATGCCGTTTGTGAAAATGACGTCACTGTGACGTCATCAAAGTGTCCATATTAGATTTTTTTTTTACATTTTCTGGTAGAGCTTGACTCAAAGGTATGGTGTGGTAAGTTTCTGCTCCCTAGCTCAAGGAGTAAGAACAATAATTAGGGGGGCCATTTCGAGAATACGGAGTATACAGAGCTGTATTGTGGAGGATGATACTTTTATGCCATAATAATTCATCGTTGGACTTTACAGGTAGGCGTACGTGATTACCTGCATTCATTATTCAATGGTACTCTTGCAGAACCAATTTGTGAATAATTAGTCAGAGTCCATGGCTATAGTTGTCGACCTGCAAGCGAGGTGCTTGTTTGTTACTTTGTTCTGGTTCAGCAAAGGTTCTCTTCGCTTCGAAGTGACGAAATATAGTTTGCCAAACAGACGTATAGGTCACCACCTCATGTCCACCAGAGATATCAACAACAATTTTGTCACAGTTTAGGAGGATCTATTTGCCCAGCCTTAATTGGATTCTCGGCTGGAGCTTTTGAAGGCGTTTTGATGAAATCTCTTCATGTTTTGTTCTCTGTTGGAGAAATGTCCCTCATATTATATAATTCTTCGGTATATACAGAGGCTTTTGTTGAAATAATCTCTAATGTATTGTACTAAAACACGATAAAAGTGGTGAATTTTGTTAAGTAACACATCTACAAAAGTGTTAGTGAAAAATGTTCCGTACAAGATCTCCAATGGGCATCGTTCCAAATCGCATGCATATTCGCTGCATATTGCATCAACGAAAAGTTGTCCACCAGTAATATGAAGGGTACGGCAAAAATAGAACAAGTCAATTATAGAGTCTTAAAATTTGTCTAATGTTTACAAGCATAGAAAAAATAAATAAAACTTAGACAAGTTCAACATTTTAGTTAATTACTTAGGCTAATGTAAACCTCGTGTGATCCTAAAATGCAGATGTGAATTATGTATAAAGTAATCATGTGTATATGATGGTGCAGATTATTTGTTTTGTTTTGTCAACAATATTATTTTATTCATAATTTGTCCGATAAGGTATTCCCCCTCATAGATTTCATATGTTGTAACCATGACCACCGACGTTAGATAAAACCTCCTAAATCTTGACGACAGAAGAAATGGATCGGTATGATGTTATCAGTTAATAGAATCACGAAAGCCTCTAAAGGAATTGCCGTCTATTTAATCGCACAGATATTAAGGAAAGATTGACTGTCCAATCCCTTCGAAGTAAGTCAACCCTTGGCTTGTTTAACCGTTCACACGTTTGCCAGCATCCTCGCCAGCCAGTGTAACAATCGATAGGTTACGATCGATACACTGGTTTGGTTAGTTACTGATAGCAGTTCTGAATATAAATAGCTCGAGGGGTTTCTACTAAGCCGAACCAATCAGTAAGCGTGCTGAAGCAGCTCACCGGGCCATCCGCAGCGAGGTTGGAGTTTTGACTAGCGTAAAAACTCAGTTTTGATCATCACTTCGAACTGATGTTATCCTAAAAACTAAATGTGTTTCAGCGGGTCCAAATTTTCAGATCCCTATAGCTATAGGATTTTCGGACACCTCATCATTTGAATTGCTATAAATATATACAATAAAACTAATTATATATTTTCTGGAATCTGTTGATTTAGAAGATTAGGATTTTGTTATAATGATGATATTCTGATAACCACAGTAGAATTATTTGAATTTGGATGAAGCGGTTTGTTGACATTTAGTCTTCAAAAATTTTTATAAATAAAATATCTGAACTCCTCGATTCTTATTCTGATAGTATTCAAACCGAAAAAGGGTACCTGCGTATTACACGTTCGTCAAACCAAACGCCTCCATTCAAAGTTTCTCAAATTCTGTGACAAATATCGTGCCCTAACGGATAAATACGATCGTAGCGTCCAAGATTTTTGGTTCTACGTTTCATAGCTTGTGTCTAATTCAGATTAATCCGGGCCTATAGAGACCGTCACAATTAAAGCGTGATGGGATACATCATACTCCAGAAAAGGACTTGGAAATTCATATAGATACAGAATACTGGACAGTGATAAGGATTTATTTTATTAGGAGAGCAACATGATGTCTTCACTGAAAAACCGCTTCTGTCTTGCAGGAATCCATCCTGTGTGTGTGTGTGTTCTGAAATATTGCTATCCATATTTCTTATGCAGTTAACTACGTCCAAATTGTAATCGTCCCTCTTTTCGTAGTCGAATTGAAACTAAGTCTTTTTCAATACTGAAACGGTTCAAGTCCAAATATGACGCTTCATCTCAACTGTCTATATGGCCAGCGAAGGGGAATATATTCTTCACTGTCTCTTCTATAGGAATTAGGGGCATTTGGCGAATGAGAAGGAACGAGATTCTGGAAAGGTCTGCATATATGTCTCCGTAAGTCTGACCATGCAATTTGCAATAGATACAAGATACATTCTAGAGAAAGAAAGTCGTATGCAATCTACACAGTCTGCAATGGTATCATATTTGCATGGCCATGCTTACAGAATGGGGGAAGGGTCAGCGGGGTTACTACGTGTCCTCCCCCCCCCCCCCTCCCCAACACACACACACATGAAAATCTTAAGAATATGTAAAGGAAAAACAATATTAATTCGGAACTTTGTGTGAAGAGGGATTGGGGGTTAGCAGATGAATAAATTGAAAATACTGTGTGATATTTTCCCTCAAATCGCCTTCGAAACGCCTCATATCAGAGGGCGTTAAGTGAATATATCAATTATTTTAGAATGAAGTGTGACTTGCCCCCGAACCCCACAATGTGGGGCGTTCAGCAAGCATTGTTGTGATAATAACTGGAAGAGCGAGAGAGAGAATTGTGGTTCAACGTCGTGTTGAACCCCGTTGTTAGTTCACTAGATTTGCCCTTGAACTACAAGTATTCTCACACCAAAATTTTCCGAGTCTTCTGTAGAGTTGAAATACAATTCAGCCACGCTTAAATGGAGTTTTAAAAAAGTGCATCACGGCATATTCCAGTTTGAAAACATTTGATTGTTCAATTCCAAATATCAAAAAGAAATCCGGGATTTCCATTGGCCTGTGAAGAAAATTTTAAGTAAATGAAGCAAGTAATATATCATTCTCTGTAAAGATACATTTTGATGGATGAATATCTTTTCGACCGATACAACAATTAGCACGCATCTCATTTCCTGACATAAAGAAAACTTAAAACAAAAATAACCATTTGCAGTGGACGCTGTAGTTGATATTACTACCCCACATTTTCCCACAGTCCATATGATGTTTTAGATATGCGTGCAGAATATTGGCCTGTGGGGTCATATGACTTCATGTCAGTACTTCGGCATCTTTTTTCACCAACTATGTTGCGCATAATTGAATCCATTCCGTGCTTATTCTCTCCCCAGGCATCAGCCATATTATTGTGTCTAATTCCGCTTAACCCGGGGCTAGGGGCCGTATGAACCCATGTACTTCAAGATCCTCAAGGTACTCATATGAACCGTCACAATCAAAGCGTGACTAAGATACATCATTCTTTAGATGATGACTTTACAACGAATATTATGGATTAAGAATACTGATCAGCGATACGGATTTGATATTTTTGGAACATCATGATGTCTTGGCGGCATCATTGAAAACTGTTGACCGCTTCTCTCTTGCAGGAAACAAGCCTATGTTTATGTATACTATGATTTTCTTTTTGAATTTGGTGCTAATACTGTTATATGGAATATGGAATAGGTCTTTGGATTATGGAGGCGGATATTCTCTAATGGACGACGGCTGAATTATGGATGACGGATTAGACGCTTGTAATTAGAAATAATCCACAAGTGGCCAATAAGCATGGCCATGGACAATGAATCACGACCACCAGAATTTGAAGAATCTCAGACATCAAAGTTTTATTGTTGTGGGCAAGAGTTGCTTGGACTGGCAATTGCAGGCCAGCACTGTACTCGGGAATCTTACGTTTCTGCACGAAGGAATAGTTTTTATCTTGAGTTTTTCCGGGTTAAACTAACGAGACAAACATCAAGAGCCCAACTGTTTGACCAATCAGGTGAAATGAGTAAATCATCTCTCCTTGAACGAACACAGCTGTCATACGGATACATCAAACAGTTCGATATTAAATCACATGTTCGGCGTGGTCAGATGAGCTGATCGCCGGATGACATCCTGAATGGCCTGGGCTGTTCCACAGTCAGATTCCAGACTTCTACAGGCTGAATTTATCTCGTTCTCCGCCAAACGGCAGCAAGCGGAGAACCATCAATAATGGCTAGTATCGTTCTCTCGGTAGCGCTATCATGTTCATGGGCTATTTTTTCCGACCGACACCGCAATTTGAGATAGTTGAACACCCATTCTCCTGAAAAATAAAAGATATAGGACTTCGGAGTGAGAAGACTAAGAAAAACGACTCATTGTGTTGGAAACCGACGACGTGGAAGACGAAACTCCATGCATTCAGTATGGAACTACAGCACCCGTGTCTTATACTTACATTGTCTTACATGTATGTCTTACATTTTACACCACCCACAGCTAGTGAATAATTCATTTCAGATTTAGCGCTGATTACCATTTAATGTTTGCATCCGACATGCCGCCATCGTATATGGACAAGCTGTGGCCGTCTGACTTCCTCGAGTTAGGACTACCCCAGGCTTACCCAACATTGATGGTTGATGAGGTACAATATCAATTCGTTGTCTTCGTTCAAAAGTCCTTTATTGAACAGAATTGAAGAAATTAGTTTATCGCTTCACAAATGTAACAGCAAACGGAACCTATAACTGGAACTGTAGAATTTACGATAGGTTTGGCTTGGAATAAATTCCTCTCCCGGTTGTTCATTGATTCACAAGAGACCGTGTCAGTTGATGAGATATTGAGAACAACCTTGTTATATTCGTGTTGCGTTGGAGATCCCAGGAGTGGAATTTTATTGTGATATAAAAACTCATAAAATTATGGACTGAATTCGGAAATCTTTGATATATTCCCATATGGATGTGCTTATCGCTCCAATTCACCAGAGCAATGTGTACCGATAAGTCTCCAGAGATGATTTCCCCGGAGAAATGATTTCCCGGTTCTGAAAGCATAATTGCGAGGAGATTAAAGCGATGGATGATGAAATGGCAGAATGTTTGACGATTTCATCCCAGACTGCTTAGCCAGGTAGACTGACTGATACCATAGGGTTGGTTGGACTTTCTAAATACACATTGTCAAACGACTAGTAAAACTACTTAGCCTGTCAGATTTTAAGCCAGAAGCATTGCGTATGATCGATATGAACTTTATTGCTTAGTAGTCATATCTCCCCCATTAGTTTCCCGTCACAAACTAGAGAAGAGCAAATTTGAACAAATTCGCTCCTCAAGGTTACACTGACTCAATACAGACTAATATTGGCTTGCTTATCTAAATCAACTGGTATGCGATCACATTCTATCTATGCACGGCAGTTGGGTTATCGATTTCTATTCGATTTCCTGCCGGAATATGAAGAACTCAGTAATGATTGATTGGATTCTCGGTTCTTCAAAATATTCCCAGATCAGGTTTTATAAGAACATCGTTTTGTCTCTCGGTACATTAACCGGTCCGGGATGTCAACGGCGTCCAACAGTGAATTCTTACACGAAATGTAATCAAATCCGTGAATTGAATGATCCGATGGCAAGAAGTTTTAGGATTTCGAGTTCAATTTATAGGTTTCTGCCGGGGTGCATCAACACAAGGGACATGGTATAGAACAATTTTGTCACGAGACTTCTATCTGTCAGTAAATATTGAGTCACGTCAGGAAAAGAATTCAAAGGCAAACTATTAGGATAGATTCCAACACATATCTGCCCATATTTTTAAGAATGCCTTGACCCAAACTTGATTGGGGCATTGGACAATTCTCAATCTTGAACAGATAAAAGAGTCTCTGGTGAATTAGACTGATCCTATGAATTTATTATTCCAAAAGACTACCTATTTGATTGCTCCCTGGTCCATAGAGTATCTGCATCGGAACTATAGCAATGCTCCAACACAGATGTCATATCATTAATCTAGGGAAAATCTCTTGCCCGTTATGAGGGCGTTTTATCTGGTTATCCAATCACCGTGCCGTAATAGCTCGGAGGTAGGCAGATTCTCCATAGTAACCATGATTGGCTACTGCACGTGATCGAAATTATGTCACACCCACTGAGGTTAATGATGACGGATACCCGGATGTTAGTTACTGTCATAAACAAAGCGGGCCGAGACTCATCTGTAAGAGGGATTTTCATTGGTCATCGAGGGTTAGTCTGTGCAGAGCGCCCCCTACGATCAAGAGGCGCGAAATATGCGGTGTGAATCAGCGGGGGAAATAAGCGAGTGGGGACGTCAGTGACACAAGCTGTTTATGAACGTAGTAATAACTGTACAACTCTAATCTGCCTACAGGGCCTGGTACGAAGGTACGAATTATACAGACCTGCATCGTGGAGAATGGAGTCCTATCAGCATGGCCAAGGCCAATGAATCAGGACCATTATAATTCTCGATAGCCATGATTTTTACCTCTCAGCTTCAGACATCAAAGTATTATTGTTTGGCGAAAGATGTGCTTGAACGGGCAATTAGCGGCCGGTGCTATACTTTATGGACGAATGAATGCCTTTTATCTTGAATTTTGTCGGGTTAAACTAACGAGACACACAACAAGAGCCCAACTGTTTGACTAACCAATCATGAGTAAATCATCTCTCCTTGAACGAAAACAGCTGTCATACAGATACATCAAATAGTTCAATATTGAATCACTTCTTCTGTGTGGTCAGACGAGCTGACTTCCTGAAAGGCCTTGTCTGTTCAACAATTTGCTTAATCAGATTCCAGACTTCATCAGGCTGAATTTATCTCGTCCTCCTCTAAAAGGCACCAAGCGAAGAGCCCCCAGCATATCAATAATGACTATTATCGTCTCTCGAAAGCGGTTTCACGTTCATGGGCTAATGTAGGCCTTCACCGACAGACATTACAATTTGAGACAGTTGAACTGTGTTGAATAATAAAAGCTATATGACTTCGGAATGAAAAGATTAAGAAAAGCGACTATTTGTGTTGGAAACGGACGAGTAAGGCGAAACTCCATGAATTCAGTGAGGGGACTATACTGTCTGTACCCGTGTCATATTTATATTCTTTATTTATATTTTACACCATCCACATATATAGTAATTCGTTTGGCGCTGATTACCATTCGATGTTTGCATCAGGTCATCATATATGGACAAATATCGCGGTAGGATTACCCCAAACTTACCCAACATTGTTGGTTAATGGGGTGCTATGTCAATTTGTTCTCTTTCTGGCACGGTTCCTACTAATTTTCTCGACACAGAAAGGTGTATATTACAAATACTTCAATTGAAAAATGTTTGATCGCGCTTCTTCTGCTGCTTCTTCTGCTCCCAACAGTTTCTTTTTGGGTTGTATGTCAGTTCAGAGATGTGCATGATTCTGTAAATTCAATATCGAGAGTTATCTGCGTAGATTGTCTCTTATTACTAGACGTTGCGGGTTTCAGAATGGACCGAAATCCTTTATTCGAGTCACCGGGTTATATCCTTTCATTATTTGGATGGCGCATGCAGTTGATAATATAAGGAAGTCAGTATTATATTCGTATCCCAAAAGGGTCACCGGAAGTTAGATTGTATCCAAAAGATTCGGTTTCTTGCCGGCAGACGAAGTACTCGTGAATGACTCATCGAATTCTGAATTCTTCGCGTTATGTCTACACACCTTCATAAGAGTCCTGTCATGGTTCCTGGGGGAAGTATGCAATTCTGAGAAGCGGAATGTTTCAATGTGCCAATGGAAGCATTGGGTTTTTGTATGGAGAAAGGCTTAAGATTTTCAGCATTCCAAGTCATGGTTCGTCTATCAAATCGGAGAATACGGAGTATACAGACTTGCATTATAGAGGATGAGAATTTTATGCTATAATAATGCATCGTTGGACTGTACAGGTGGGCGTAGGTGATTACCTGCATTCATTATTCAATGGTACCCTAAGAACCAATTTGTGAATAATTAGTCCATGGCTATAGATGTTCGACCTGTAAGCGAGGTGCTTGTTTGTTACTTTCTTCTGGTTCAGCAAAGGCTCTCTTCGCTTCGAAGTGATGAAATATAGATTGCCAGACAGACGTATAGGTCACCACCGCATGTCCACCAGGGATATCAACAACAGTTTTGTCACAGTTTAGGAGGATCTATTTGCCCAGCCCCAATTGGAAACTTTTGAAGGCGTTTTGATGAAATCTCTTCATGTTTTGTTTTGCTTTGGAGAAATGTCCCTCATATCGTATAATTCTTCGTTATATACAGAAGCTTTTGTTGAAATAATCTCTAATGTATAGTACTAAAACACTAAGAAAATGGTAATGGTGAATTTTGTTAAGTAACACAACTACAAAAGTGTCAGTGAAGAATGTTTCGTACAAGATCTCCAATTGGCATCGTTCCAAATCGCATGCATATTTGCTGACACTGATGATGCATATTGGATCAACGAACAGCCGTCCACCTGCAATATGAAGAGTACGGCAAAAATAGAACAATTCCAGTATAGAGTCTTTGTGTAATGTTTACAAGCATAGTAGGTATCTGCTCGAGAGGTTGAACTTACCTTCTTGCACCGGAGCAGAATTTTACAGTGGTCAAAACCAGCGTATATTATTAATCTGCTCGAGGAAAAATAAATAAAACTTTGACAAGTTCAACATTTTAGTTAATTTCTTAGGCTAATGTAAACCACGTGTGATCCTAAAATGCAGATGTGAATTATGTATAAAGTGATCATGTATATATGATGATGCATATGTTTTGTTTTGCCAACAATATTATTTTATTTATAATTTATTCGATAAGGTATTCCCCTCATAGGTTTCATATGTTGTAACCATGACTACCGACGTTAAATAAAGCTTCCTGATTCTTGACGACAGAACAAATGGTTCGGTGTGACGTTATCAGTTAATATAATCACGACAGCTTCTAAAGGAATTGCCGTCTATTTAATCGCACAGATATTAAGGAAAGATTGACTGTCGAATCCCTTCAGAGTTAGTCGACCCTTGGCTTCCGTCACCGTTCCACACGTTTGCCAGGTGCTAGGTACGCAATGTACAACCACCAGAGAATAATAGTCTCTAACTGACATTTGGTACGAACAATTTTAACAAATTTTACTTTTACCAAATGCCACCACTGGCATGCCCTAGAGTAAAAACTCAGTTTTGATCATCACTTCGAACTGACGTTATCCTATTACCCAGGACATGAAAAGCTCAATGTGTTTCAGTGAGTCAAGATTTTAAGATCCCTATAACTATAGGATTTTCGGACACCTCATCATTTGAATTGCTATAAATATATACAATAAAACCAATTATATATTTTCTGGAATGTGTTAATTTAGAAGATTAGGATATTGTTACAATGATGTTATTCTGATAATCACAGTAGAATTATTTGAATTTGAATGGAGCGGTTTGTTAAGATTTAGTGTTCAAATTTTCTGGCTAATAACTTCTTATCACAAAAATAACTGAACTCCTCGATTCTTAATCTGATAGTATTCAAACCGAAAAAGGGTACCTGCGTAATTCACTTTCGTCAAACAAGGCTATACCACCAAAACCCTCCATCCAAAGTTTCTCAAATTCTGTGATAAAAGTCGTATTTTGACGGCAAAATAAGATCGTAGCGTGCAAGATCTTTAGTGCCACGTTTCGTAACATGTGTCTAATTCAGATTAATCCGGGCCCAGGGGCCGTTTGTAAATCATGTGTTTTGCATATCCATGATGTTCAACTGATCAGTCACAATAAAAAGCGTGATGGGATACATCATACTCCAGAAAACGACTTGGAAATTCATATAGACACAGAATACTGGACAGTGATAAGGATTCATTTTATTAGGAGAACATCATGATGTCTTCACTGAAAACCGCTTCTGTCTTGCAGGAATCCATCCTGTGTGTGCCTGTTTTCTGAAATATTGCTATCCATATTTCTTATGCAGTTAACTACGTCAAACTTCTAATCGTCCCTCTTTTCGTAGTCGAAGTGAAAGTAAGCCTTTTCATTACTGAAAAGGTTCAAGTCCAAATATGACGT
Source organism: Hanleya hanleyi (assembly GCA_036873755.1). Classification (NCBI taxonomy): domain Eukaryota; kingdom Metazoa; phylum Mollusca; class Polyplacophora; order Lepidopleurida; family Hanleyidae; genus Hanleya; species Hanleya hanleyi. The sequence continues at coordinate 23,847 of JAVTVY010007173.1, forward strand.
TCCATCTTAGATGTCTATATAGCCAAGGAAGGGGAATATATTCTTCACCGTCACTTCTATAGGGATTAGGGGCATTTGGTGAATGAGAAGGAACGAGGTTCTGGAAATGTCTGCATATGTGTTTGCGTAAGCCTGACCATGCAATTTGCAATAGATACAAGATACATTCTAGAGAAAGAAAGTCGTATGCAATTTACACAGTCTGCAATGGTATCATATTTGCATGCCCATGCATGCTTACTGAATAGGACACTTTGTGTGAAGAGGGATTTAGTCCAGTCAAATTGAGGTTTGACCCACCACAAATTGCAACAGAATTGTTTTTGCTGCAGTGCATTTCCGAAAGGTCTCTAGATTAACATACTAAAAGTCTACAAACAGATATGCATGGGAAATATATTAAATTTCAAGTTGAAATTTGAGGTATTTTTTGCGAAATTTCAGTGTTTACCTGTCTCTTGATCCTATAAGAAAACCTTGTACTTGGTACTAAGCGTGAAAAAAATGGGTCATTACTTACACTCATTCAATTCGTTATCATATCAAGGTTATACTCAACCTAAAATAATACCCTTGCACGAAAATATTTAGGGAGAAATTCAAAATGGCGGATGTATGGGGTCATTCTAAATCTGAACTTTTTACCATTTTCATGACAGTCCAGGCAATCTATCTGGGTTTTTTTAGTTGGACCCAAAACAAATGGCAACAGATTTTTTTCAGTGGTATGCGTTTCTAATAGGTTCCCAGAACAACATACTAAAAGTCTACCGAAATCTATTTGGTGGAGATAAGACTTTTTTTGAAAACAAAGATACGCTATTTTATAATACATAATAGGCCATTATGCCTCGTAAAAGCAAGGTAGAATATTGTTTTTTCCGTGAATAAGGACAGTTTATCATCCAGAAATCCAATTCATACATGACCCAGGGTACATTATGCCATGGTGGTGAAAACATGTATCTTCCCGGTGGATTTGCTCATGAGCGTAGATAGCAAACTGATAGTTCAGCATCAGGCTATATGAATTATACATGGTAATATTCAGTCAGTTAACATTTTTGCCATTGGCATAATCATCTGAAACAGGAATTCTCTCCCAAAATAAATGAAATGACAAGCTGTGATATATTTTCCTTCAACCGATAACTGTCATAGACAATATTTCCACAAATCCACTCATGGAGATATCTCTTTATTATCACAACATGCGCCTTGTTGAAAAATACAGCTCTGCAAACCATTAATGATCTAGCGCAATTGTGTGCCAGATATGTTTTGACGAAAGAAGAATAATTATGCAGATCCTATCATCTAATTATCAAACAAATAATAATCTAGATTATAGGCAAACTTGATGTTCTACCATGACGTTCTACCATGCCATTTACCATGTTTCATTTTACATTTTCAACAATATAGGCCATGCTCCTACAGATGCATCTTCTTGAGCTGCAATCTTTCTTGCAGTTGCACCTGCTAACCTCAAAGTGTGCCAGTGGAACTGGTGGCAGTTCAGTTTTCACAGAGAGAAGCTGTACACCCTCATTCTTGTGGCTGCGATTGATGACGCAGACAGTATGTCGGCACCTCTTCCCACTTCCCTTATATGTGTTGTAATTCCCCTTTCCACTCTAAACACGCGAACCTTGATACTTAGCTGATGCTGATGTTGGTGGAAGGTTTTGTACCTGCACATATATGGTTCGTTTTTGTCACAGAAACGCTTGATCTCAGTCAATTGCTTCGTCAGGGTTACCATTGTATAAACACACAATTTCAATTACAAGCGTCTGCTCCGTCATTCATAATTCAGCCGTCGTCCATTAAAGAATATCCGCGTCCATAATCCAAAGACCTATTCCATATTTCATATAACAGTATTAGCACCAAATTCAAAAAGACAATCATATATACATAAACATAGGCTTGTTTCCTGCAAGAGAGAAGCGGTCAACAGTTTTCAACGATGCCGGCAAGCCATCATGATGTTCCAAAAATAACAAATCCTTATCGATGATCAGTATTCTTAATCCATAATATTCGTTGTAAAGTCGTCATCTAAAGAATGATGTATCTCAGTCACGCTTTGATTGTGACTGTTCATGAGGATCTTGAAGTACATGGGTTCATATGGCCCCTAGCCCCGGGTTAAGCGGAATTAGACACAAGTTACGAAACGTAACGCCATAGATCTTGCACGCTACGCTCGTATTTTGCTATCAGCATGCAAAATTTGAGAAACTTTGAGTGGAGGCGCTTGCACCTACAATAGATAACCTCCATCGGGACTCCCAATGGCCTGGTTGAACACTTCAGCTTGTTGGCGAAATAACTCATTGAGCGTTGTTTTCTTTACGGCCGCACATTTGCCAATGCCATATGGTCAGTTTACTGTGTCCAGCCCTGAATGGCATACACAAACAGCATATTTGTGCAGACTTTATTCCCAGCACAGCCTTTGTCTTCTTGACATTCCAAACTATCCGTTTCTTTGCATTCTCTCTTGTCTGAAAGTAGATGTCATTGTCATCCATGTCTGCCTGAAAACAGAGCAGAACTAACAGGTCAATATCATCACCAACCAAAGTTTTGATGCTTTCAGTCGATTAAACGGAAGCTTTTACAATAAAAAACATCTGCATATGAAACATCTGCATATGCTGGGAATGCAAGTCTGTACAAATATGTTGCTTGTGCATGCCATTCTGGGCTGTGACACAGTATTTCGACCATATGGCATTGACAAAGGTGCTGCCTTGAAGAAGACAACTGTCACTGAGCTATTTCGCCAATAAGCTGAAGTGTTCATCCAGCTCATGGGAGTCCCGACGAAGGTCATTTATTGCAGCAGCATAGAAAACGCTTATATGTTTATGCAATAGTAACCCAGACGAAGGAATTGACTTGAGGGGAAGACCATCCATTGCAGCCACAAAAATGGGAGTGGACAATTCAGTCGGTTTCTCCCCCTTGAGGTTAGCAGGTGGAACTGCAAGAAGCATTGCAGCTGAAGCAGATGCGCCTTTAAGGATCATGGCCTGGATTGTTCAAGTGTGTGTGGATAATGCAAACGACTGAGCTGTGCAAATTCATCAAACCCAGACCTTTGAAAATGACATTGGTGAAGACTGGTATTGGGATTGATAGTGCTGCGAAATATTCCTCAACCTATTGAATAACAATAAAAGACATCAACTATATGTATGAGAAGTCACTTTCCCTAATAATGTTACCATGAACCAGAATGTAAAATGAAACATGATAAGTTATGCCGTCAACTTTGCCTATAATTCAAAGTATTATTTGTTTGATAATTAAATGATATATTAGGATCCGCATAATTATTCTTCTTTCATCAACAACAGTTGTCTTACAAACAATTGTGATGGATCATAAATGTTTGGCAGATTGTCGTTATATATCTGAACTATTGCGCGACGTTGAATCTAATTTCTCTCTCTCTCCTGATTGGCAAGGCTGCATTTTTTTTTTCAACAAGGTACACACACTATTGAATATCGGACCTAACACTTGCTACGTGCTTGTGATAATAGAGTTATATCTTTATAAGTTGATGGAACTATTGTCTGTGATTGTCATAGGTTGAAAGAAAATATATCACAGCTTGTCAGTTCCCTTTCGGATAACAATGCTAATGGAAATAATGCCAACTGGCAGGATATTACCATGTATGATTATATACCCTGGTGCTGAGCTATCGTTTTGCTATCTACTTTTATGAGCAAATCCATTGGGAATGCAAATGTTTTCACCACCATAGAATAATGTATCCTAGATCATCATGTATTGATTGGATTTCTGGATGATAAACTGTTCTTATTCAGAGACAAACCAATATTTTCTACCTTCTTACATTGTATATGAAGTATGATGGTGTATCTTTGTTTTAGAAAAAGTTGTATCTCCACCAAATAGATTTTGGTAGACTTTTAGTATGTTGTTCTGGGAACATATTATAAGTGCATACCAGTGAACAAAATTATGTTGCAGTTTGTTCGGGGCCCAGCTAAAAAACCCCAGATAGATTGCCTGGACTGTCATGAAAATGGTAAAAAGTTCAGATTTAGAATGCCCCCATACATCCGCCATTTTGAATTTCTCCATAAATAATTTCATGCAAGGGTATTATTTTAGGCTGAGTATAACCTTGATATGATACAGAATGGAATGAGTGTAGGTAATGACCCATTTCTTTCACGCTTAGTACCAAGTACAAGGTTTTCTTATAGGAGCAAGAGACAGGTAAACACTGAAATTTCGCGAAAAATACCTAAAATTTCAACTTGAAATTTAAGATATTTCCCATGCATATGTGATTGTAGACTTTTAGTATGTTATTCTGGGTACCTTTCTGAAATGCATAGCAGTGAAATAAATTCTGTTGCAATTTGTGGTGGGTTGACCCCAAAAATGCGCTATATTTACTGGACTAATTGGGGGTTAGCAGATGAATAAATTTGAAATGTTGTGTAATATTTTCCCTGAAATCGCCTTCGAAACGTCTCATATCAGAGAGCATTAAGTGAATATATCAATCAATTTAGAATGGGGTGTGACTTGCCCCCGAACCCCACAATGTGGCGCGTTCAGCAAGCATTGTTGTGATAATAACTGAAGAGAGAGAGAGAGAATTGTGGTTCAACGTCGCTTTCAAGTACCCGCGTTGTAAGTTCACTAGATTCGCCCTTGAACTACAAGTATTCTCCCACCAGAATCTTCCGAGTCTCCTGTAAGAGTTGAAATACAATTCAGCCACGCTTAAATGAAGTTTTAAACAAGTGCATCACGGCATATTCCAGTTTGAAAACATTTGATTGTTCAATTCAAAATTTCAAAAAGAAATCCGGGATTTCCATCGGCCTAAGAAAATTTTAACTAAATGAAGCAAGTCATATATCATTCTCTGTAAAGGTACATTCTGATAGATGGATATTTTTGCGACTGATACAACAATCAGCACGCGTCTCATTTCCTGACATACGGAAAACTTAAAACAAAAATAATCATTTGCAGTGGATGGTGTGGGTGATGTTAGTATCCCATATTTGCTCAGAGTCCATATGGTGGTTTTAGATATGCACGCAGAATATTGGCCTGTGGGGTCATATGACTTCATGTCAGTACTCTGGCATCTTTTTCCACTAACAATATATGTTGCGTTTAATTGAATCCATTCCGTGTTGATTCTCTTCTCAGGCATCAGTCATATTATCAGAAATGATCCACAAGTGTCCTATTAGCATGACCATGGCCAATAAATCACGGCTACTAGAATTTTCAATAGCCACGATACTTTGCCTCCCAATCTCCGACATCAAAGTTTTATTGTTGGGCGAAAGGCTTGCTTGAACTGGCAATTAGAAGCCGATACTATACTCAGGAAACTTACGTTTATGGACGAATGAACACTTTTATCTTCAGTATTCTCGGGTTCAGCTAACGAGACAAACATCAAGAGCCCAACTGTTTGAAGAATCATGTGAAATGAGTGAATTATCTCTTCATGAAAGAACACAGCTGCCATACAGATACATATATAGTTCAATATTGAATCACATGTTCAGCGGGATCAGACCTGCTGATCGCTGGATGACATTTTGAATGACTTGGGCTGTTCCACAATTTGATTAATGAGATTCCAGACTTCATCAGGCTGAATTTATCTCGTCCTTCTCAAAGAGCCGCCAGCATATCAATATAGTGGCTTTTATCGTCTCTCGGAAGCGGTATCACGTTAGTGCTAATGTATTCCTTCCCAGACATACATTGCAGGTTAAATTCCGATTGTCTTGAAAAATAAAATATATATGACTTCGGATTGATAAGAACAAAAAAGCGACTGTTTGTGTTGGAAACGGACGAGTAAGGCGAAACTCCATGTATTCGGCGTGGAACTGCTGCATCCGTGTCTTGTACTTTACATTTTACACCATTCACATCACGTGAGTAATTTGATTGGTGCCGATTACCATTCGAAGTTTGCATCAGACATATGGCCATCATATATGGACAGATTTTGGCGGAGTGGCTTCCTCGAGGTAGGATATGTCCGGCTTACTCAACATTGATGGTTAATGGGCTACCATATCAATTCGTTTTCTTTTCGGCAAGATTCCAAATTCACCAGATGAAGCAATCTCAGTAAACTCAGATATAATATCACGGAATATTATATCTGAATTCAGCCCTATATAAATCCCGTGCAAGTTGAAACTACTATTATTAGCCAATCAGATGGATAGGTGGTTGTAACTATTTCAAAATCACGCCCACAGTAACTACACACGGTAGCTCGTGGTCTAATATATAAACATTATCCTGAAACAGTTTTCAAATATGGCATCATTTCCAGACTAGGTCTGTGAACATCAAAGAGTTTACTCCCGCCGAAAATATCAAAAGATTGTGCCGTGCGAAGATGTTAATCTCCGTGAAGTAAACGTCAATCATTTTCAGAAAGAGAAGGTTGAAATGGTTGTGATTGGCTTATTATGGGATCTCGTGGAATATCGGCGAACCTTTTGCACGAAGTTTTTATAGCGTTACGTCTAGATGGTATTCCCCTGATTTACCATCTTGGTTTACCTAGATTGCAGATGAAGCTGCAATTATTTTTTATTTCAATGATTATGTTGTTTATATTCACTCGTTTTCAGTAGGCCTATCTGATATTGTATCATAGCTTTATCTGACCACATAAACAGTTTCTCAACACAGAAAGGTATATATTACAAATACTCTGACTGAAATAAGTTTGAGCACAATTCTTCTTCTTCTTTTTCTCCCCTCAGTGTCTCTTAGGTTGTGTCATTTCATAGACGTACTTCCTTAAAACTGTAAATTCAGTATTGGGAGCTCTCTGAATAGATTGTCTCCGTTCTTATTAGTACGTAGTCGTTGAGGGTTTAAGAATCGACCGAAATCCTTTCTACGAGATCCCAAAAATATCCTTCGGACCGCTCCTGGTTGATGATATAAGGAGGGAGGGAGGTGATTTGGCTTAATGTCACACTCAAGTTTGTTTCACTCATATGGTGACAGTCAGTTTGGTTGGTGGAGGAAGCCGGAGTACCTGGAGAGAACCACCGCCCTTCGGCAAGTAACTGACAAACTTTCACACATGGACCAGCTGGGCTCGAACCCGTGCCGGTTCAGCGGTGTGAGGCTAGCGATCACCTTAGACCACTCGGCCACCGAGGGCCCTTGATGATATAAGGAAATCATTATTATATTCGTATCCCAACAGAGACGACGGAAGTTAGATTATATCGAAGAATCGGTATCTAGGCGGGATATGCAGTACTCGTCAATGATTGATCGAATTTCAAATTCTTCGCGATAGTTCTAGACACCTTCATAAGAATGTTATCTCAGTCCCTGGGGGAATATACAATTTTGACTTGCTGTATGAGAAAGTAGGATGCTTATATGTGCGAATGGAAGCATTGGGCTATTGGATGGAGAAAGGCTTATGATTTTATACAGGAATAATTCTCTTGAAGAACCAATTTGTGAATAATTAGGGAACCATGATATGTGGTTCAACAAAGGTTCTGTACTCCGAAATGATGAAATATTGATTGCCAGGCGGACGTATAGTTCACCATCTCATGTCCCCAGGAACATTAACAACAATTTTAATCTCACCACTATATAACAGTTCAGGAGGATTCATTTGTCCAGCTGCTCTCTGTAGAGCCTTCGCTGGATTCCCGACTCGAGCTTTGCAGGTGTTTTGATGAAATGTCCACATGTTTTGTTACATTTTGGGATATTACGTGTCATCTTATACCTCTTTATATACAGAAGCTTTTATTAGGATAAGGCCGAGTTTATAGCAACTAACAAATGGGAAAAATGGGGAATTTGTTTAACTTATTGGTCGCTCTAAATGGTTAGGTTCAAGCACTCCTTATCTGTCCTGGCTAAAGTTTTCTATCGTATTTACTCAGTTTTAGCATAAGGTATTTTTACCGCCGCTATATTTTATACAGCAATTGATAGCCGAGATGGAGTTGACAACTTCATTTCATATCTGTACGATTCGCTTCAATAATAAAAGTAGGTATACATCTATGGAAGGCCAAATGTCCAAATAATCAGAAACTCACAGTTATCGAACCGAAAACCTAAGTTTTCTAACATATAACGTAAGTTATCAAAGAGAAAACCATGGTTTTCGAATCGAGAACTTAAGTTAACAGTCGAAACCTAGGTTATCTACCAGACAACCACGAGTTTCTCTTTCCTTAACCTCGAGTTTCTATTTCACAAAACCGAAAATCACTGTTGTCGCTCTTTCCTGATTGTTGACCAATCAGGAATGCAGACAGAACCACGTGACGAAATTAATTATGCGGAATCAAGCTGCTCACACTGATAAGTGAAATAACATTCAATGCCTGTATTAATCGCTGTTGACCCAGAGACAGCATGTGTGTAACCGAGGTATTTGCCAAACTAGCTATCTACATATCACCGAATGTGCTTTGCTGGTGTGAATTACATTGACGTGTCTGGTGTGGTCGGACAGCTTTACTAGATAACTGAATTACAACTATATTATTTCCCACAATTCAGTCAGCATCATACATATAGCTATCAAACTGATTAAAAACTATAGTTCTTAGTACCAGTACCCAGTCTATGATAATGCTTGTATAAACTAGGCTCGGTTATACAGGATAGTCTAAATTAAATAAATAATATCAGTTATCTGTTCGTTGAATAGATGTTAATTGTGTGGTTCTGTCTGACGTTTTGATCACTCAACATAGTATACCCGAAACTCGAAACTCGTTTGTCGAGTTTCACTTCACGACAACTGCAAATTCGAAAAGCTAAGTTTGATAACTTAATTTTTCTGGACGAGTGTCAAAAATAAAAGACCTAGGTTTTCGACCGTAAACTTAAGTCATAAATTCGAAAACATAGGTTCTCGATTCGATAACTTAAGTTACCTATTAGAAAACTTAGGTTTTCGGTTCGATAACTGAGATTTTCTGATTATTTGAGCATTTGGCCTTCCATATACATCTGGGAATTTTAACACTCTATAGGCCGACTAGAGCAACGCCATCGGTCTCTTGAGACCAACAGAATTCAGACAAACTCCCACAACCAAATTAGGGGTAAATACACAAAACTGTAAAGTGGTGAGATGTTTAACCGAGATTAATCACCACACCCTGCCTACCAAACGGCTGCTCCAACTTCCACCGGAGGGTGAACTTCCGCCGGAGGGAAATTACAAATTTGAGAAGCTAAGTAAGTTCAGATTTTTCATGTTTTTGGTAGTTTTCACGTATTTACTACTCGAAAATTGAATGAGAAAATGTTCTCAATGGGACGTGTTAGCAATTCGTGTGAAAGTTTCAACTCGTCCTTGTATTATTTTTTAATTACAATTCATTTTATCTGACATTAAGATCTATATTGCAACATAACAGTGATTAGATGCTTAAAAAATCATCTATCTTTGTATCCTTCGCCAAATAAGTTATAGATATATGAAGAATAGTTCCTTAACAGCAGGCTGATAGCTTGTAGTTTCAAATAGTTCAATCTACTTCCGTCAATGTTAGATTTTCTAGCTCATGCATGTTCGTATATGGTACAAATACCGCCGGAGGAGCATGTCTCGAAGATATGATTACCGCCGGAGAATCTAATCTCTAATTGCGATCACACGATCAGGCCACTTTACTATATGTTAACCATGCAGACATAGCCATGATCATCACTAATTTTATCCTCGACATTTACGCCCCATCGTGCCAATTCCTGTATTGGCCTAGGTGTTCTCGTCAGTATTGTAATTTTCCGGTCTCTTTGGCGAATCATTCTCCCCTGTGTCAGAGTTTGTAACCTCTAAACTGTCGGCGAAACAACCAAATTTATATTTAGTAAATAGTGTCCTGTTGCATTTTGACTGGATATTTGGACTTAGAAGAACTTGTGTAGAGTGAACTAACGGAACTAACTTTCTTCTCTCTAGTAGGTCGGCGATATTCTTAAATCTAGATTTAAAATTGTGCTTTCTAGACAGTACAGCCTATTCTCGACTTGTTTTGGATTAACCCTATCTGGCCTGGGCGATTTGGGGTGTACCGCAGCCTGGGAGGGGCACGGAAAGTGCCCCCCCCTAAATATTTTCGCTATCTCTAAGGCTAGAGAGCTGAAACTTACCACACTATATCTTTGGGTCAAGCTCTACAAGAAAATGTAACAAAAAATTCAGATGGCCCCCATGATGACGTCACTGTGACGTCATTTTCTAGAAGAGCATTTTTGGACGATTTTTGGTCAAAATCTTCGAATTTTTTTAATTTTGTTTTTTTGTTCGCAAAAACTGCATGATAAATTAGTAAATAATAATCTGATATGAAATAAAATAAGTTTTACCCACTTTTCTATACCGGAAAGCAACAATTTTGAAGAAATATGACGAAAACATCACTTTTCTGGTACCCCACATGGTCGCCATTTTGAATTTACCCATGATCCTCTGTTCGTGAGGTTATGCAAATAGGCTCAAAATGACCCCAATATGATAACCTATAACGCGACGAAGTTTCAGCTCTCCATTTTTTGGCGTTCCGGAGATATCGCAGAAAGTTTGGTAGGGGGGGCATTTTGGCACCTCCTCCCCCAGGACTGGTAGGGTTAATGGGGGAAGGGAGGGAGCGGGAAAAATCAGGGGATGTTTTTTGGTGATGCTAAGACATATGGTTTCAGTAAAATGCATAGAATCGCGTTGAATCAATATGCTGAATTTTTGTGTAATTTTTGAAAAATATGGCGAAAACATCACTTTTCTGGTACCCCCCATGTCCGCCATTTTGAATATACCCATGATCCTCTGATCGGGAGGTCATGCAAATAGGCTCAATATGATCCCAATATGACAATCGGAAAAGTCACGTAGTTTCAGCTCTCAATCTTTTGTCGTTCCGGAGATACGAGCAAGAAACCAACAGGGGGGGGGGAGGCAGGTACAGGGGCGTCGGAACCAAATTCAAAGTGGTACGGCCACTATCATAGCACTTTAGGCGAGGGTCCAGGGGCCGCCGGAAGCTTAATCACAAGGTCGGGTACGGACCGGGAAAGGTAGAATGCACCCAGAATCAACCTATAGCGTGTATGACAAATTGGACAAACGAACACCGAATTCGTTTGAAGAAAACTAATTTTTTGTTTCGTTGATGAAATAACGTGAACATCAAACGGCATCATGCATATGAACGTACATGTTACTATTCACGATCGGTGCTCACTGGCGCTCTGGACCGATCAAAGTCTTCTTCAACTTGGAAGCTATCAAAACTGCTTAGTTCGTTTGCTTTTCATTTTGTGTTTATTTCTCCGTTTTTTGTTTTTTCTTTCTTTCATATTTTTGTTTATTGCGCAAACGTGGTACGGCCATGGCTTCCGACGCCCTTGAGGTAAAAGGTTGTTCAATCCGGAACTAAGTCCCGACTGTTATGTTTTTGATTGCATGGCCTGTCAATTTCTTAAAACTTTATGATATCCAACACTTTCGGTTCAGCCTTCATGTTTTATTTTTGAGAACTTCACAAGACTTATACAGACGGGCAACCTAGAAAATTGTCGAATTTACAAATGCAAAACGCTGCGTTCTGCTGCATTCTGATAATAGTAGGCCTTTTACCGCATCACATTTGTCATTCTCTCTGGAAAACTATCAAAACTTTAGTGTAGTGTTTATTTATTTTTTTCTGCTCAAATTATTGGGGGGCTTCAGCCCCCGTAGCCCCTCCCCTGCTCCGCCGTGCCTGTTAGATACTCCGGCGGTAACTGTATCATATTATTATTGACTCCGGCGGTAGTCAGATCTCACTCCGCCGTATGTTGTATCACCACTTCCACACAGGTCATATTCATGCGTCTTAAAATCATCGAAATTCTTCTTTTTCACATATAAATATCATCTTGCCATTAAAAGGCAACCTCGTTTCACGTGAAATAACGTGAACATCAAACGGCATCATGCATATGAACGTACATGTTACTATTCACGATCGGTGCTCAGAGCCGCTAACAAAAGCACTGGCGCTCTGGACCGATCAAAGTCTTCTTCAACTTGGAAGCTATCAAAACTGCTTAGTTCGTTTGCTTTTCATTTTGTGTTTATTTCTTTCTTTCTTCGTTTTTTGTTTTTTCTTTCTTTCATATTTTTGTTTATTGCGCAAAAGTGGTACGGCCATGGCTTCCGACGCCCTTTAGGTGAAAGGTTGTTCAATCCGGAACTAAGTCCCGACTGTTATGTTTTTGATTGCATGGCCTGTCATTTCTTAAAACTTTAAGATATCCAACACTTTCGGTTCAGCCTTCATGTTTTATTTTTGAGAACTTCATAAGACTTATACAGACGGACAACCTAGAAAATTGTCGAATTTACAAATGCAAAACGCTGCGTTCTGCTGCATTCTGATAATAGTAGGCCTTTTACCGCATCACATTTGTCATTCTCTCTGGAAAACTATCAAAACTTTAGTGTAGTGTTTATTTATTTTTTCCTGCTCAAATTATTGGGGGGCTTCAGCCCCCGTAGCCCCTTCCCCCGCTCCGCCGTGCCTGTTAGATACTCCGGCGGTAACTGTATCATATTATTATTGACTCCGGCGGTAATCAGATCTCACTCCGCCGTATGTTGTATCACCACTTCCACACAGGTCATATTCATGCGTCCTAAAATCATCGAAATTCTTCTTTTTCACATATAAATATCATCTTGCCATTAAAAGGCAACCTCGTTTCACGTGAAATAACGTGAACATCAAACGGCATCATGCATATGAACGTACATGTTACTATTCACGATCGGTGCTCAGAGCCGCTAACAAAAGCACTGGCGCTCTGGACCGATCAAAGTCTTCTTCAACTTGGAAGCTATCAAAACTGCTTAGTTCGTTTGCTTTTCATTTTGTGTTTATTTATTTCTTTCTTCGTTTTTTTGTTTTTTCTTTCTTTCATATTTTTGTTTATTGCGCAAACGTGGTACGGCCATGGCTTCCGACGCCCTTGAGGTAAAAGGTTGTTCAATCCGGAACTAAGTCCCGACTGTTATGTTTTTGATTGCATGGCCTGTCAATTTCTTAAAACTTTATGATATCCAACACTTTCGGTTCAGCCTTCATGTTTTATTTTTGAGAACTTCACAAGACTTATACAGACGGACAACCTAGAAAATTGTCGAATTTACAAATGCAAAACGCTGCGTTCTGCTGCATTCTGATAATAGTAGGCCTTTTACCGCATCACATTTGTCATTCTCTCTGGAAAACTATCAAAACTTTAGTGTAGTGTTTATTTATTTTTTCCTGCTCAAATTATTGGGGGGCTTCAGCCCCCGTAGCCCCTTCCCCCGCTCCGCCGTGCCTGTTAGATACTCCGGCGGTAACTGTATCATATTATTATTGACTCCGGCGGTAATCAGATCTCACTCCGCCGTATGTTGTATCACCACTTCCACACAGGTCATATTCATGCGTCTTAAAATCATCGAAATTATTCTTTTTCACATATAAATATCATCTTGCCATTAAAAGGCAACCTCGTTTCACGTGAAATAACGTGAACATCAAATTTACCCATGATCCTCTGATCGTGGGGTCATGCAAATAGGCTCAATATGACCCCAATATGACAATCGGAAAAGTCACGTAGTTTTCCCGGAAGTTGGAGCAGCCGTTTGGTATGCAGGGCGTGATCACGTGTATTACTTCTGTAGTTCTGTACTATAAATTGTCTTTCACACAGACTAAATAGTCCGATACTGTGAACGCTCACAGTCGAAAGCGATATAAAACAGCGTCGATATGTGTCTTATATTGGTACCTGTTTTTTTCTTCTTCTTTGCGCTTTAGTTGAGAAATAATCTCAAATCAGACACCTTCAACCAAGTAATTTTTCGATATAATGTTCAGCAGATGCATGGTGATATGGAAAATAGTAGATTAGTTTGAGTTGAATGTGTCATATTTTACATATATTAAATAATCTCTACTAAAAGAGATTTAAAAACCTGCTTCCAAACGTCATTTATTGTACAGAATTGACGAAATCAGACTTTCGCTCACAATTCCAACAGCAAACGGAACCTATAACCTGTCCGGCCACCCGTGGACCTACTCGGAAGTGGAGAATTAACGATAGGTTTGGTTAATTCCTTTATCAGTAGCTCCATTATTCATAGAAGACCGTGCTAGTTGAGAGGATATTGAGAACACCTCTGTTGTAGTCGTGTTAAACAGGAGACTCAAGGAGTTTGAACACGATTGTGATATAAAGTCACAAATTATTGATTGAATTCTGAATTCTTTGATATATTTCCGTATGCATGTACCTTCATTAGAGCTATGTTTACCGATAAGTCCCCGGGGGTAATTTCCTGGTTCTGAAAGCATTTTGGATGTTTTGAGCTTTTCACGAAACTAATAAAAAAATTCTGGAATAACGTTTTTTTCCTGCCGCAAGAAATATTGGTGCGAGAAATGGTTAGAAATGTTAAAAATAAGTGTTAAAATTGAGCATGTCTACCTTCCAAGAAAGTGATATCATCAGAGCAGCCAACGCAGGTCGTTTTCAATTTCTGTTGGAGCTTTGAAATCTTGTTTCAGGATATAGATCAGTCATTACTGTAGGTTAACCGCACATTTTTTGCTTGATTGTCCGATGTCTTATATCCAGAAGCATGTGCAACACACATGTGTCAACCTCAGTGTGGATCGTGTACAGCGAAATCAGTAAAATTGGGGGGAAAATGCGATATAGCCAGCCAGTTTAATCAGTCATCAAAATTCTCTCTCAATAAAGGTAGAAAGGTTATTCAAGGCCATTCAGTGAGTGATAATTCAATTTTGTAAAAGACTTAGTTCAGTTATTCTTGACCAATAATGGCTAGATTTATAGCAAGATGAAAGTTCAACAATATATAGTTGATTATGTTGAATCAGAAGAATGCCATCTGTGTAGGCTAAAAATTTGATGGTTATATGTAAAAAAAACTCATATAATATATTACGATTTAGAATCTAAAAGCGCAAGTAGCTCAAAGGTGAAAAGGTCAGTTGAGTCTTCAGAAAAATATTTCATAGTTCAAAAATGACGATGTCCATTGCTATCTGTTATTCATTCATATTCAACTACACATACTGTTTCATCGTTTTGATTAACTCTCTCAATTAGGTACTTGATTCGCAATCTCAAATGTATGAAACTCTTACGTGCATGTGAACCATATCTTCGCAGATTTTTTGGAGTGAAACTTTTCAGTACATATATGTTCGTTTTGTCATCCTTACCCAAATTAAACACAAAACGGCATGTATACCTGCCCCAGTTGTATGGTCATTGTACCCCGTATGGTTTCTTAAGTTTGAGGTCGTAATGTCATTATCGAGAATTGTCGGAATACTATGGGACTATGGGGTGATGTTACATCACGCATGAACTTATAAGGACCATCTATTTACAGAATCGAATAAATAGCACAGGGCAAACCTCGTACATCGTTAACATATGCTACCTGTCAAGTTTTTTAATGGGGGTTCAGGAAGCAAGATCATGAGAGTAGGCTTGGTCATGGCCACACCATATTGCCATGTAGAGTGAAAATATATACATATTCAAATTAATAATAACAACAAAAGATAAAAACAATGGCGAGAGCGTGGAAGACCGGCTGATATGAATGGGATTTTTTTTAAATTCATGGATCGATTTTAAATGGTCGGATTCAAGCACTTCTCATCGTTATACTTTAAACAGCAGTTGATATTCGAGATTAAGGTGATAAATTTATTTCATATCTATACTTTTCGCTTCAATAAGAAAAGAAGATATAGATCTGGGAAATTTAACACTGTGTCGGCCGAATAGACCAAGGCCATTGGTCTCTTGAGCCTACAATTCAGACAAACTCTATCCGAATTAGAGATGTTTGCAAAATAAAATGTTATCTACACATAAATGTAAAGTGGTGCGATGTTTAACCAAGACAAATCACCTTTATTGAACTTTGTTTCATACAGACAAAATAGCCTGATACTGTGAATGCCCACAGTCGAAAGTGGCATAAAACAACGTTAACATGTGTCTGGCATTGGTATTTTGGTTGTTGTTGCTGTTTTTGGGTACATTTTACTGGAGATTTTTAATCTATCTCAAATAAGACACATTTAATAAATATTTCGATGTAATGCTACTGCAGATGTTGAAATTGAAACTATTAGATTAGTTTGGGTTGAACGTGTCATAGTCTACATATATATATTAAATACTCTCTAATAAAATGTACACGAAAAAGCTCAAAACAGACGAAACGTAATCTATTTTACATGAGTGAATAAGTTAGTTCTTCGATTCACAAAAGTAACAGCAAGCGAAACTTATAACCTGTACGACCACCCATTGGACCTGCTTGGAAGTAGCGGATTTACGATAGATTTGGCTTAGAATGAATTTCTTTCGCAATAGTTCATTGATTCATAGAAGGCCGTGTCTGTTGGTGAGATATTGAGATTACCCTTGTTATATCCGAGCTACATATGAGACCACAGGAGTGGAATTCGGTTGTGATCTAAAAACTCATAAATTATTAATTGAGTTGTGAATTCTTTGATATAATTCCAACTTCATCAGAGATATGTGTACTGATAAGTCCCAGGACATGTTTTCCTCGTTCTGAAAGCATAACTACCGGTGGATTGAAGCAATTGATGATGGAATGGCAGAATGTTTGATGATTTCATGCCAAACTGCTAGTTATATAGGTAGATTGATATCACAGAGTTGCTTGGACTTTCTAAATACACTGTCTAATGACCAGCAAGAACCTCTTACCCTGTCAACGTTTAACCCTTTCTGGCCTGGGCTTTTTGGGACCTGTTGTGGCCTGGGGGGGGCCGAAATGGCTCCCCCCTAATTATTGTTCTTACCCCTTGAGCTAGGGAACTGAAACTTACCACAATATACCCTTGGGTCAAGCTCTACCAGAAAATGTAAACAAAATCCAAGATGGCCGCCTTGATGACGTCACAGTGACGTCATTTTTAAAAACGGCATTTTTTGGTCGGTTTTTCAGTCAGATTTTCCGAATTTTTTATTTATGCAATTTCTCAGCAAAAACTGCCTGATAAATCAGTAAATATTAATGTGATGTAAAATAAAATAGTTTTTGCCCACTTTTCATCACGGAAAAGCAGAAATTTTGAAGAAATATGACAAAAATATCACTTTTCTGGGACCCCATGTGGCCGCCATCTTGAATTTACCCATGATCCTCTGCTCGGGGGGTTATGCAAATAGGCTCAAAATGACCCCAATAAGATAAACTATAAAGTCACGGAGTTTCAGCTCTCCTTTTTTTGTCGTTCCGGATATAGCTCAGAAAGTTTGGTAGGGGGGCCATTTCGCCCCCCCCCCTCAGGCCAGGTAGGGTTAAGCGAAAGATATAAACTAAAAGATGTGTAGGATCGATATGACATTTCTTATTATTTAGCAGATTAGCAGTTATTATTTAACCGTTATTATTTAGCAGTTATTATTTAACCGTCATTTTCCTGTCACTATCCAAAAAAGAGCAAATTCGAACAAATTTGTTCCTCAGGGTTACACTGACTAATTATGGTCTGATCGCATATTAGTTGATAGGATAAGAAAACCAATATTATAACCGTGTGCATGCACGAAAGTTAGATTATCTGAACTATTCGATATCTTGTCAGATTCCATCACACATTCTTCCATACCTTTAAGCATTCCTTGATACAATATTCGTCAAAATGATTGGGGCGTCGGTAGAATTTTCAATCTTGGACAGATAAAAACGTATCTGGTGAATCAACTTGATTCTATGAACTTATTTTTCCAAAAAGATAACTCTTTTTATTGAGCCTTGATCCGCAGATTACCTACATCGGAACTATAGCAATGCTCTGAACACATATGTCCTATCATTATTCCACGGAAAATCCAAGGAATGTCAACACGAATCGAGCGCACATAATTCTCAGGATAAAGTGACAATGGATGGATGGATGGATATCTTTTCGAGCGATACAACAATCAGCACGCGTCTAATTTCCTGACATAAAGAAAACTTAAAAGAAAAATAACCATTTGCAGTGGATGCTGTGTGTAATGCTGCTATCCCATATTTGCTCACAGTCCATATGGTGTTTTAGATATACACGCAGAATATTGGCCTGTGGGGTCATATGACTTCGTGTCTGTACGCTGGCATCTTTTCCCACTAACTAGATATGTTGCATTTAATTGAATCCATTCCGTGATGATTCTCTCCCCAGGCATCAGTCATATTATCAGAAATAATCCACAAGTGTCCTATCAGCATGGCCATGGACAATGAATCACGACCACTAGAATTTTCACTAGCCATGATATTTTGCCTCACAATCTCAGACATCAAAGTTTTATTGTTTGGCGAAAGACTTGCTTGAACTGGCAATTACATGCCTGTATTCTACTCAGGAAACTTAAGTTTATGGACGAATGCACACTTTTTATCTTGAGTTTTCCAGGGTTATCCTAAAGGGACAAACATCAAGAGCCCAAATGTTTGACCAATCATGTGAAATGAGTAAATCATCTCTCCTTGAACGAACACAGCTGCCATACCCAGATACATCAAATAGTTCAATATTGAATCACACGTCCGACGTGATCAGATGAACTGATCGTTGTATGACATTCTGAATGACATGGGCTGTTTCAAAATTTGCATCGGTCAGATTCCAGGCTTCATCAGGCTGACTTTATCTCGTCCGCCTCCAAAAGGCAGCAGGCAAAGAGCCACCAGCATATCACTAATGACTATTATTGTCTCTCGGAAGCGGTACCAGGTCCATTGGCTAATGTAACCCTTCAACGACAGACATTACAATATGAGACATTTCCATTGTCTTGAAAAATATAATATATATGACTTCGGATTGATAAGAACAAAAATGCGACTGTTTGTGTTGGAAACGGACGAGTAAGGCGAAATTCCATGTATTCGGCGTGGAACTACTGCATCCGTGTCTTATACTTTACATTTTACACCATCCACATTACGTGTGTAATTTGTTTGACGCTGATTACCATTCGAAGTCTGCATCAGGCATGTGGCCATCATATATGGACAAATTTTGGCGGAATGGCTTCCTCGAGGTAGGATACGTCAGGCTTACTCAACACTGATGGTTAATGGGCTACAGTATCAATTCGTTTTCTTTTCGGCAAGATTCCAAATTCACCAGATGAAGCTGCAATCATTTTTTATTTCAATAATTCTATTGTTCATATTCACTCGTTTTCAGTAGGCCTATCTGATATTGTATCATAGCTTTATCTGACCACATCAACAGTTTTTCAACACAGAAGTGTATATATTACAAATAGTCTTGACTGAAATAAGTTTGAGCACAATTCTTCTTTTTCTCCCCTCAGTGTCTCTTAGGTTGTGTCATTTCATAAACTGTAAATTCAGTATTGGGAGCTCTCTGCACAGATTGTCCCCGTTCTTATTAGTACGTAGACGTTGAGGGTTTAAGAATCGACCGAAATCCTTTTCACGAGATCCCCAAAATATTCTTCGGACCGCTCCTAATTGATGATATAAAGAAATCAATATTATATTCGTATCCCAACAGTGACGACGGAAGTTAGATTATATCGAAAAGAATCGGTATCTTGGCGGGATATGCAGTACTCGGCAATGATTGATCGAATTTCAAATTCTTCGCGATAGTTCTGGACACCTTCATAAGAATGTTATGTCAGTCCCTGGGGGAATATGCAATTTTGACTTGCTGTATGAGAAAGTATGATGCTTACTTAGATGTGTGAATGGAAGCATAGGGCTATTGGATGGAGAAAGGCTTAGGATTGTATACAGGAATAATTCATCATTGAACTTTACATGCAGACGTAGGTGACTTCCTGCAAATCGTATTCAATGGCACTCTTGAAGAACCAGTTTGTGAATAATTAGGGAACCATGATATATCCGACTCGGGGTACGGACATTTCCCCCAGTGGACATTTCCCCCATGGACATTTCCCCCAGTGGGCATTTCCCCCAGTGGGTATTTCCCCCAGTGGATATTTCCCCCACCTTATATTTTCAGGCTATTTTGAGGCTTGAACTAGTTTTCAAATAATTTGTCAATGACATCAATTTTTTGTATATTTTTTATTTTCTATATATATATGGATTTATACATATGTTTATGATAAATGAGTCACATATTCTACAATCTTATAGCATATTTTAAAACAATATAACAATTTTTACATTAGGTTGAGTAAACTCAAGCAACAGACTGGGTAAAGATAACAATTGATGTTGTGAGGGATTAACCTTGTATTATGGTTCTTAATCAGACTTCAAATAAAAATAAAAGAATAAAAATATAGGTGTGAGGATTACAGAGAATGAATAAAAGATTATTATTTAGAAACAATAGGTTAGGTGTGAGGAGTTCTGAACTTGAGCACCTTTCAAGTTGTGAGGATTATCTCTGCTGAGAGAAGCCATTTGATGAGAACTACAGTGAAAGTTGAGGTAAAAAAAAATATATAGAACAAAATTATATTGTTTAAAAATACATCTTTTATGTTATATTAGCCTCAAAATAACCTAAAAATGTAGGGTGGGGGAAATGTCCACTGGGGGAAATGTCCACTGGGAAAAATGTCCATGGGGGAAATGTCCGCTGGGGGAAATGTCCACTAGGGGAAACCGCTAAAACCGCTATATTTTATACAGCAATTGATAGCCGAGATTGAGTTGACAACTTCATTTCATATCTGTACGATTAGCTTCAATAATAAAAGTAGGTATACATCTATGGAAGGCCAAATGTCCAAATAATCAGAAACTCCCTGGCCACAGATGATCGACCTGCTAGCGAGGTGCATGTTTGTCACTTTCTTCTGGTTCAACAAAGGTTCTGTACTCCGAAGCGATGAAATATAGATTGCCAGGCGGACGTATAGTTCACCATCTCATGTCCCCAGGAACATTAACAACAATTTTTGTCTCACCACTATATAACAGTTCAGGAGGATTCATTTGTCCAGCTGCTCTCTGTAGAGCCTTAGTTGGATTCCCGACTCGAGCTTTGCAGGTGTTCTGATGAAATCTCCACACGTTTTGTTTCTTTTTGAGATATTACGTATCATCTTATACTTCTTTATATACCGAAGCTTTTATTGGGAT
>JAVTVY010007174.1:0-48415 GCA_036873755.1 Hanleya hanleyi
CACCCAGCCCATTAGATGCCCCTTCACATAAGCTTCACTTTGATACCTCACTCGACCCTATCGGACCCTTAGGGGCTTCCCTAGCTCCAACACGGCTATTTTCATACCCTTCGGCCACCGCGCATGCGCAGAAGGCCGATAGTTCAACCCCACACCCAGCCCATTAGATGCCCCTTCACATAAGCTTCACTTTGATACCTCACTCGACCCAATCGGACCATTTTATCTAAGGACTACTTTTTCTCCGCGGAAGCTTTTTCCCGAGACCGAATCACCGCCAAAACCACGGCCAAACCGCATCACCGCGCATGAATACATTTTTTTTTTTTTTGCCGGAACTTTTTTTTTTTCTGCCGGAACTATGCACTCATTGACCTTTGGTGAGAGAGAGAGAGAGAATAAAAAAACCAGCCGCCATCTTGTCCCACCTCCCACACAACACACTAAAACCGGCCGCCATCTTGTCCCACCTCCCACACGACACACAAACAGGCCGCCATCTTGTCCCACCTCCCACACAACACACTAAAACAAGCCGCCATCTTGTCTCACCTCCCACACAACACACTAAAACAAGCCGCCATCTTGTCCCACCTCCCACACAACACACTAAAACAGGCCGCCATCTTGTCCCACCTCCCACACGACACAAAAAACCAGCCGCCATCTTGTCCCACCTCCCACACGACACACAAACAGGCCGCCATCTTGTCCCACCTCCCACCACACAGGCCACGCCCCCCTCATCACGCATGCGCACCCCCTCAATTGTGACGTCAAAACACACTAATTGACCTCTATGACCTCTACATCCGGGGGGAATGTGACTTATTTTGCTTGCTGTATACTACTTGCACCGTATGTCAAAATTGGATTGACCATGGTATCAAACAGTTTGCAAGACAAAATAGGGTTAATGTCCCCTACACTGAGGGCCTGTCTTATACTAAATAGAGCCTTATTGGCTCTGCTCGCAAGATTAGATACAGTTACGTTGAATTTTCCGTTACTGTGCAGAACAAGGCCTAGATATTTATATGAGTTACAACTTTCAAGAGTTTGTACACCAATATGGAACTGTTCTTTGCTTTTCTGATTTTGTCCAAAAACAATAGTCTTCGATTTCTTTATATTAATCGATAGGCCCCAGTCACTAATATAATTTTGGAGAATGTCCAACTTGTCTTGCAGGCCATTCTTACTTAATGATAGAACAACAATGTCATCTGCATAAGCAAGACTATGAACAGGTTCATCAAAGAGAACTGGTGCAGAGCAGCTACTCTATTCAAAATCTTCTAATAGGTCGTTAATAAACAAATTAAATAAAATCGGGCTCAAAACACTGCCCTGGTGTACCTCTCGAGTAATGGCGATCTCTTTACCCAGTCCATTCTTTGATTTGACTCTAGATATACTAAGCATATACATACTTTTTATAACCTTGTACATGTTCCCTGTAATGCCAGATTTTACCATTTTCAGGAACAAGGCATTGTGCGACACGCTATCAAAAGCCTTGTTGAAGTCTATAAAGGCAGCATATAGCTTTCCTTTGCGTTTAGCATATTTATCTATGAGGGTTTTCATCACAAAAATGTGATCACTAGTTCGACATCCTTTTTTAAAGCCAATTTGACACTTGCTTATGGAGTTATTCTCCAGGACCATATTAGCAAGTCTCGTGTACAATATTTGGTTAAATACTTTAGCAAGGCAACTGGCAAGTGTAATGCCTCTATAATTAGAGGGTTCAAGAGGATTACCATTCTTGTGAATGGGAACAATAATACCAACTGCCCAACTTTTGGGGTAAGTCCCAGTCTTCAAGATAGAGTTAAACAAGTGGAGCACTGTATCAACCATGTGGGGAATTGCAGTTTTGAGCATCTCATTCAAAATGCTATCAATGCCACCAGATTTATTGTTTTTCAGTTGTTTCAAAGCATTGTTCAGTTCATTGTCAGTTATGACAGTATCAAGATCTGAAGGGAATAGGTTTTGTTCTAAATCCATTAGAGATGCCCTAATTTCTTCTTTTCTGAACTCATTAAGATTATCACAGTTCTGCTGATGGAGCTCAGTGAAATAGTCCGTCCATTTATTCAGATCTATTCTATCACTGAGATCACTGCTTGAATTTTCAGATTTCAATTTTTTCAAAATGTCCCATGCAACAGATGAATCTTTCTGACAGATTTCATCGAGCTCTCTCAAAAGTTTACTTCTGTAGTTATTTCTGGCATGATGTACTTTTTTCCTGTATTCTTTTTTTTTACTGAAAAACTTTGACTTAATGTGTGGGTTTAAGGGCCATCGATTAAATTGTTTATTTAATTTTGTCATTTGTTTTCGGAGATTATTACATTCACTGCTATACCAGGGTTTGTTAATTTTTTTCCTATCATGCTTATGATTGCCATTTACAGGTACATGTATATCATTGTTAGCCTTTTTCAAACTGATGTCTGCGGTCGAAATCATAAACTTATTGAATACAGAGACCAGATTGTCTATGCTGGCCTCATCATTGCTTAGGTTATCACACAGATCCTTTCTGAGCTGAGGCAGATGGTCAATTATACTTTTGGAGAAGTTTTCTGTGCTGCATTTTTCCCAAATATATTTGGGTGGGAGAGGCAATGCCTCTGAAACAGCGGCAGTTTCATTTCTGTCTATGCAATGCCAAAGTCCGGTTTTCAATTGTAAAGAGACCATTTTATGGTCTGACAGATCCCCCCAGAAAGGGTGGACCTGCATGTCAATGACATCTGTGTACAGCTCAGAACTCACAATAATGTAGTCAACAACACTTGCCCCTAAAGGGTTAATCGAGGTAAAATCACCGAAAAGGTCACTCATGGACCTTCCATTGAGTATTCTACAACCATTAGAAATGCAAATATCAAGTAAACGTCTACCCATAGGTTTTATCACAGAGTCCCTGGAATTTCTCTGCATGATATAGTCACCGACATAAAATGTGGGTAAGGGGACATAATTCAGGTTATCAACATTATCATGTGCCACAAAATCTACTTGTCTACCAGTCCTAGCATTCAGGTCACCTGCTAGAATTACATTTCCCTTAGCACTGAAATACACTATTTCATTTTCTAATTCATCAAATAAATTGCTACCCCACAATTATAATGAGATCCCCACTCTAGAGGTGGTTATCGTTAAGTGTTATCTTTATCTTAAGGATAGCTATTCCCTTAGAGGGTCAAAATTGGACTTTTTTTTTTATTTCTTCATTCAAATATTCACTATTTCCTCTAACATTTGGTGAAAAAATGAAATAAAAATTATAAATAGAAGTGCTTCAATATTAGGATTAAAAATTTAGTTTCCGAGGCCCTGGAACAATTAAACAGATTGCCTTAGCTTGGGCTTGGCTACTATTATTTTTGTCTGTTAAATTCCCCTTTCCAAAACTCATTTCCGCAGTATTATGGTAAGCTAATTATCTATTAGTCCTACTTATTTACATTAATGTACCCCCTTCTGAACAAAACCATGCAAACATCCTTATTTTTGTTTCTAATTATGACAGTGACACTTCACTCAGACACCCGCCGTGAAGTAATCTACACAGGTGTGAACAAGTTTAGCAGGTTTTTTAAGTTTAAATTGGACTTTAAACCGATTTGATGAAAAAAACTTAGTGTAATAGTTATCCAGAATAAACAGGAATTCGAGTAGGTCCCATTAGACAGATTAAAAATGTATTTGACAATAGAATTCAAGCAAAAAATAGGGATTAATTCATCAGACACATTTTGCCCGATTTTTAGCCTTTCATTTTTGTACAAAATCCGAAATTCAAACGTTTATTTCTCGAAAAGTATCCATGCTACGCTTTTGAAATTTGGCATGCTTGTTACTTATAAGGTGATCTAGAAAAATTTAACTCACTTTTTGTAAGTTCGGCTTCGTTTTTTAATTATCCAACTTTTAAGACAAACGACTGTAAAAAAGTACATTTTTTTCAATTTATTTTAGTAAAATAGTTATAAAAACAAAACCAGGCAAAAATTTAAAAAAATGAGATAAAGTTTACTAGTTCGAATTGTCTCCTACCAAGGTATACCA
The DNA here is from genome assembly GCA_036873755.1 of Hanleya hanleyi. NCBI lineage: Eukaryota > Metazoa > Mollusca > Polyplacophora > Lepidopleurida > Hanleyidae > Hanleya > Hanleya hanleyi. Next base: position 4,096 of record JAVTVY010007174.1, read on the forward strand.
TCAAAGTTGAAACAAGACCAACAGTTTTCATGAAATTTGAATTGAAAAATGGACGCTATTGTTTTCATTTTAATTTTTAAAAAATGGAATATTTTCTACACAGTAGCAGCGTTAGTTATACAAATCATATAGTTGGAATCCCTACGATGTATGCTTTCATAAAATATATAGTTTATTATGGTTATCTTGTATATTTATTGATACAGACGACAAATTGTCATGGGGGTGCAAAAACTGCCTCTAAGGGGATAGCTATCCTTAAAGCGAAAGACGAATAATATACAATTTATACACGAGACCCTATCCAAGACGCGTCACGGCCCAGTTTCGTCCAGACTGGCGTCTCTGGTTCCTCTCCGGTCGTAGGCATAGCCCCGGACTATGGTGTTCTATTTGTGCCAATTTGATCTCGCGCGTCGACTTGCAAAAGTCGACGCACGACGCGCGACGCGAAAAGTCGACGTCATGTTCTGAAACGCGACGTCGCCCTTTCCGTCGCGCGTCGACTTTTACAATGTTAAAGAGATAGGCCAAAAGTCGACGTCGTGTTTCAAAAGTCGACGTCGACTTTTGCCCTATCTCCTAACATTGTAAAAGTCGACGCGCGACGGAGAGGGCGACGTCGCCTTTCAAAACGCGACGTCGACTTTTAAAAAGTCGTCGCGCGACGCGAATGTCCTTCGCGCGTCGCGCGTCGACTTTTTAAAAGTAAGTCGACGCGCGACGCGCGACCGACACTCGCGTCCTGCGTCGCCTTTTGGTTTACAAAAGTGCACATGTCTGGGGAGCATGTATTCCATATTGTTCACGAGACACAATAAATTATCAATCAAATTATCAATTGAAGTTTGCCACTATACGTTGTACAAACGTATTACATAAAATTCACAATCTTTGTTAACTTTCTTCTTTTATGTAAAGGTGTATGTGTGTTTGCACTGTGATGTGTTATATTATGGTATATTTCACCGTACTGTATGATATGGTATTGTTTAGAATTGTATTGTTTTGTAATGTATTGAGTTGTAATATGTTGAATTGTAATATATTGTATTGTAATGTATGGTATTATTTTGTATTTTATTGTATTGTATCGTATCATATAGTCTTGTTCTATCTCGTATTGTTTCTTTGTATTGTGATTTGGGGTGTTAATTTCGAACAACAACAAAATTGTTCACATCTGCGATTTCCTATCCTTGTAGCTTCTGACCGATGTTGGTAATTTGCTGAGAATTTACTGCAACAAAGCAAGAATGGCAAGATGTATGTTAAATACATGGAGACTATGTACCACATAATTTATTTGTTTCGCTGTCAGATATGTTATATTGCTGATTAATTTTCGAACACTGGTACCTGTGTTCCACAAAATGCACACCCCTCCATCGCGAGGACAATACGCATCTATTAGCTTGTCAATGTCTTCATATTTCGCCGGACTAATACGTAAAATAAATTCAAGTTTCCAATGATGAACCAAAAGCTTATATGTAAGTAACAGTTTTGCAGGAGTAACAGTGACGACTGGAAAACAGAGAAAAACTAATTAATAGCTTGTGTAGCTCAAAGGAAATGTGGGATCTATACTGTTTTCCGGCCGAAAACGAAAGTGAAATGACCCCACACCTCACCTTTACTTTGACAGCATATAGTCACTCGTCTAAAATGGCAGAAAACAAAGCCTTACTATTAAAAAGGGTTCTATGATTCGAGATAAAATGCAACGTGGCGCGTTTTATCAGGAGACATTCATCAGGATATCTCCAGAATGTTAGATCTCACAGTTCCATTGAGCTACACAAGCGATTAATTATTTTCCCTCTGTTTTCCAGTCGTTACTGTTAATCCTGCAAAATAGTTACTTACATACGCTTTTGTTCATTATTGGAAACTTGAATTTAATTTACGTATTAGTCCGGCGAAATAGTAACACATTGACAAGCTAATAGATGCGAATTGTCCTCTCGATTGAGGGGTGTGCATTTTGTGGAATACAGGTACCAGTATTCGAAAATTGATCAGCAAAAAAAAACATTTCAGACAGCGAAACAAATATATTATGTTGTACATGGTCTCCATGCATGCAAAATATCTTGTCATTCTTGCTATCTTGCAGTAAATTCTCACCAAATTACCACCACCGGTCAGGAGCTACAAGAATCGAAAATCACAGCTGTGAACATTATAGTAATACATGCTCCCCAGACATGCGCACTTTTGTAAACCAAAAGGCGTCGCGCGTCGACTTTCAAAAAGTCGACGCGCGACGCGCGACGGACATTCGCGTCGCGCGTCGACTTTTTTAAAGTCGACGCGCGACGCGCGACGGAAAAAGTTGACGTCGCGTTTTGAAAGGCGACGTCGCCCTCTCCGTCGCGCGTCGACTTTTACAATGTTAGGAGATAGGGCAAAAGTCGAGGTCGAGTTTTGGCCTATCTCTTTAACATTATAAAACCCGACGAGTATTCCAAAAACCAGCATAGCGGACAGTCATAACGTCGGACAAAGGAAAGAAACAAATCTCATCGCCTATAAAGCGTATGTTGATTTCCCACACCTAAACGGTGCGTTGATCAGTTCCTTCACCTATAAAGTGAATACTGAACGAGAAGACCTGTCCGGCGTTGAATGGTTCTGTTCACCTATAAAGTGAATACTGAACGAAATCACCTAGACGGTGCATGCCCACCTACCATAAATTGGTGCAGGCTCTGATATTATGCAGATGCATTAAACTTTTAATATATCGAATGAGACACCTATACCGTGCGTGCCCACCTACCATAAATTGGTGCAGGCTCTAGTAATATGCACTTTATTATACGGTACCAAACGAGACACCTTCACGGTGTATGCCCACCTACCATGACTTGATGCAGGCTCTGATAATATGCAGATGAGGTCACATTAAAATATCGAATTAGACACCTAACCGGTGCACGCCCTCCAGAAAATTGGTACTGGTACATCCCAGTTTAAATTCCGATATTCAAGGAAAAGGTTCCTGCAAATATGTATGTGCAAAGAATTAGTCTACCATTATACTAAACCGCACCCCCTGATGAGAACCCGCGGATATCACAATGATATAAAGAGGTTCGAAACACTGAATGCAGAATTACTGAAATCACGTATTATGAAATCACATCTTTCACCACACGCTATAGTGTTCGTCTGTCTGCATGGTGTCGGGTTGATCTGTCTCCAGCAACGGTTATGTTAACTACGCACACTCCATAAAGGAGTTGGGTGTGAGATACTGATTTATTACTAAGAGACGATGAGATTCCAGAAATATGCGATGAACCGAAATACACACCTAAAAGGTGTTTGGCGGTTTTACATACAACTTTATTACTAAGAGACGGTGAGATTCCAGAAATATACAACGTCAGATAATATGCCGCTACAATGTTCCAGTTTTACGATCCTAATATCGTGAATCAGGCAAAGCTTCGGGAGTCTGTAGGTGTGTTTACGGTCAACACTTTTACACGGAAAAAGTTGACGTCGCGTTTTGAAAGGCGATGTCGCCCTCTCCGTCGCGCGTCGACTTTTACAATGTTAGGAGATAGGGCAAAAGTCGAGGTCGAGTTTTGGCCTATCTCTTTAACATTATAAAACCCGACGCACGACGCGCGACGCGCGACGGAGAGGGCGACGTCGCCTTTTAAAACGCGATGTCGACTTTTTCCGTCGCGCGTCGCGCGTCGAGTTTTGATTCTTCAAGAAGGCGACGCACGACGCGCAACGCGAAAAGTCGACGTCGCGTTTTGAAAGGCGACGTCGCCCTCTCCGTCGCGCGTCGACTTTTACAATGCTAAGAGATAGGCCAAAAGGCGACGTCGACTTTTGAAACACGACGTCGAGTTTTGGCCTATCTCTTTAACATTGTAAAAGTCGACGCGCGACGGAAAGGACGACGTTGCGTTTCAAAACACGACGTCGACTTTTCGCGTCGCGCGTCGTGCGTCGACTTTTGCAAGTCGACGCGCGAGATCAAATTGGCACAAATAGAACACCATACCGGACTGTATGGAACGTCTACCGCGTCTCAGGTTACACGACCCAGTTCATCTAAGCGCCTCTTGGCGCGGCAGGCTTCACGTCTTCGTCGACCCGATTTCGGCGGAGGCCCCTCTGGGCGCGACGGGGACTACTTGTCTTTGGCGGCGGCCCCTCTCGGCGCAGCAGACTTCACGTCTTTGGCGACCTGACTTCGGCGGCAGCCCCTTTACGGCGGTGATCCAAGGACGAGTTAATAGGCTCAGATTGTCTGCATATATATGGGGTAATAATGCCCAGGTCTCGGAGCGTGTTATTACCTGATAGTGTAATGTCAATTAATATCAGTGATTTGTAATAGCATTCAAGATTTGCCACAATGTATAATTCGAGTTCTTCGGAAGTGTAAATATGTACAGCGGATGTAAGCCTATGTTATCAGTTACGCCTAGCCGTGGCCCGTGGGTAACTAGTGTAGGTGAGTGTGATCAGATCTATTCCGCCCCTAAGGCCGACGATCTAGTATGTAAGCAAATATATGTTTTTGGTCGCACCTAGCCGTAGCCTGTATACGACTCATGGGGGTAAGGTGAGTGAATGAATATAGGACGTCCGCAATTCTCGGTCGTAACCTCGAATGCTAGTCTGTGTTGAAGTGCAAACTAGTGTGAGTAGATCGCGTTCCGAAGGCCGATGATCTGGTATATACGAGTAGGTATGTGTAATCATGTAAATTACATAGCCAACGCTAGCGGTGAAAATTTGCTATTAACGGAGGACTGCGGCAAAGTACTTCGGGTCGGTGTTCAGGCAGAGAACTACGCTGAACATGTTCCTTTGGCAAATAAACAGTTAATCACGTATCACAGAAGCCAAACGTTAGCCGCGTACAAAATACCAGACTTTAATGTGTAATACACTCTGAATGATATTTGTATGACGATAGGCTGCATGTCTGGGGTATTTGGTGCCCTGTATTCCCCCTTGATATCGTCCACACGGTACAATTAGAAGTTAGACTTTAATGCGGCGCAATGCATGCTGAATAACGGCAACTGCAGTCGTGTGGACTGCTGTGGACATCTCATTCCCAGATACTGTGCGTTTTACTATCTTATCCCCGTCTGACAGTTCGTCTCGTCATCAGATACTGTGCGTGTTGGTATCTATTACTCTCAGGCTATGGCTCAGTTCTAGGCTTTCCAACCCTTCGGCGGATAGTTCGGCGCTGTTTCGGCAATCGATTCGGCACATTCGGCACATTTGCGGCGATCTTGTCTCCGTGCTCTCCGGCACGATGTTTACCCTTTGATTGTCTGATACAGAATCCCGAACGCCCATGCTCTGCGTCTTATATAGCCTCTTGTTCACATAACCCAATGTGCCCACAAGCATGGCAGCCTCCATATACGCAAAAGTGTAGACCCAGGCGGTGTTGAATTTCGTGTCAGATCAGCAGAGTTCGACTTCTCTCGCCCGGTTTCGATGCAAGATTCGTGTCCGGGATATTTACACGCCCCTCGCTGAAAGTTTCAGCGCACAATTAATACAGGTAAGTCGAATATCCACCATTGTCGGTCCATTCACAATGTTATTTAGAAAGTCAGCATAGAACGAAAATGACATTCTCCCGCTCATGGGCATTTACGTCACACTACTCACGCCTTCGAAAACACGACGCGCTCGTCGTGGAGATCGGCTCAGCTACCAGTCATAGGTGAGTAGGATTAACACAGTCTTTTCTCCGAAAGTGTTGATAGTCCACAGTATCATAACAAAGGCGCCAATCATAGCAGAATTACCACTCGACGCTCTTCCCAGCTGTCTGCTAGGTCGTCGCTGAGGGAGGGGATATCAGGTCCCTCCTTCTCAGTACTAACCAATCACGGACGAATTACATCCGACGTTCAATCCCCTCCTTCCTCGGTTGACATGCTAGAGAATAATCCTGATAACGCGCCAGGGGGAGGGGGCTAATAACTCGACCTCGGGTCGTCCGCCGCGGTTCTGTACCAACCCCGACCGGGGGTAAAGCTTCCAACTCGAGATGCAGTGGTGATGCAGTTTGCAAATCAACCTCGAAATCGGCCAATCTCTCTGGTCACCGTATCTCACGCCCGCCCCAGGTCAATCGAGGTCGCCGGTCAACAGCCGGCTTTTTGATGACAGTCGAGGGTTTCATAGGATAAGGAAAGATAGCCCCATGTCCGACGCTATCATCTGATTCTACGTCTCCATCGTCGCCAAACGTCTCTTCTGACTCACTGGTGGATATCTCACGAGCATAGAATGGATTCAGCTTGTCATGGTGAACAACCCGTAGACCTCCGTCCGCATCTGCAATGCGGTAGGTCATGGAATGGATCGCCATTGGAACACCGAACTTGGTCACAAAATGTTCCACCACAGCTTGTGCAACAGTCGGAGCTTGTTGGTTGGGCATGGCAACGGCTTCGATCCAACGAGTAAAGTCGATGACCGCAATAAACTGGTTTCCACTGACGTCTCTGTCGTTGGCCCAAGAATGTCAACTGCGATACTCTCTCCCGGACAATCGTCATCTGATCACTCGCGGTTTGCGTTCAGCCAGCTTTCTTCTATTACATACGTCGCAGCTTCGGCACCATTGGCGTATGTGTGTCTGCAGGCCAGGCCAGGTATACGCCTGCCTCACCTTTGCTAAGGTCTTCTTTACTCCGAGTTGTCCACCGGTGGGATCGTCGTGACACTCTTTTAACACTCTACGGCGCAAGGAACGAGGTACAACCAGCAATGGTCGGTTGACATTACCCCGGTTATCCACCCAACGTTTAACCAACAGCGAATCGCAGATCTCCAGCATATTGAAGGCACTCCACAGGCCTTTCGTGACGAGTCCGTACGGACTGGCGCCTTCCCGGCTTGGCCGGATACCTTGCCGCACCCAGTAAAGAACAGATTGTAGGTCAGGAACTTCGGCCGGCGCTTGGTCGAACCCTTCGGTTGGCGACACCATCTCAATTACACGGGTGGCTGCCTTTACGTCATCGCCGCTTGATCGGCCAAACTGCCATGTTTCCGACGCGGACGATGCTCGATGTTAAAATCGTAGACGCCCAGGGCTTGGTTCCAACGGGCCATCTGCCCCGCCGGTTCCTTGAACCGCATGAGCCATCTCAGCGAGCCGTGATCAGTGCGAAGCAAAAACTTCCGCTCAAACAGGTAGTGTCTTCTCGTCACACAGTAGGCTTGTTCGGCCTTCCACAAGACACGGGTGGCGTATGTCATGACCTTTTTTCTCCATCTATCACCTGTGACAATACGACCTCGATTCATAGTTACTCGCGTCCGTGTCCAAAATGAAAGGGGGGCCTAAAGTCCGGCATAGCCAGCACAGACGCGTTTGTCAGCTTGTCTTTCGGGGCATCGAAGGCTTGCTGCGCTGTGTTGTCCCATATGAAGACTGTCTTCTTTTCGGTTAACGTATGCAGCGGCGCTGCAATGGCAAAATGCCGGATGAAACGCCGATAGTAGCTGCAGAGACCCAGAAATCTCCGAACCTCGGTCTGCGAAATGGGTGGAGGCCAATCTCGTACACCACGGATACTCTGAGGGTCGGTTCCAATCCCATTCTGTGATACGACGTGGCATAGATATAGGACTTGTCGTGCCCTTATGACACACTTGGACGGTTTGAGTTTAAGACCATGCCGTTTTAACTACTCGAAGACCCGATAAAAACGCCGGATCATCTCGTCAAACTTCCGTCCAAAACAATGATATCGTCAAGGTAGACCAGACACGTATCATAATGGAGTCCTGCTAGGATGGCTTCCGTTAGCCGCTCAAAGGTCCCGGGCGCATTGCAGAGCCCGAACGGCATAACTCGGAACTGGTACATCCCTTTCCTGGTTACAAAGGCCGTCTTGCATCAATCGACAGGGAACACTTGCCAGTACCCTGACATTTAGTCAAGGATACTCCACCAGCTGGCTCCTACTAAAGAATCCATAGAGTCGTCGATCGTCGGCAACGGGTAAGCATCCTTCTCTGTTATCTTGTTCAAAGCACGGTATTCAACGCAGAAGCGCATCTTCCCGTCCTTCTTTTACACAGGACTGCTCAAGGCTGGTTTGAGCCGCGGACTCAGCTGCTGGTATACTTTCTCGCTCAGGAGGGAAATCGACGCTCCTGTGTCAACACAACACCACATCTTCACTGGTCCGATCTTGGCAGGCAGATAGCTTCCGGCTTCCCCGAATGTATTAACCTTGGGATGATTCGTGGGCGATCTTGGGTGGCCCTCCACAGTTTCGTAGTAATGGCCCCTGTCTAATTTCATAATACGATAGACTGCCCTTGTTCTGCTACATCATAATTCTTCTTGTCTTCTTAATAGCTTATATCTATAATACCATCCTATTCAGCATTATCAACGCTGCAAACGAGTACGTACAGATCGAGTGCTGGCTTCGTCTACACGCTGATCGGGATCATGGAGTAAATTTTGTCCTGCCTCAGTTATGCCCCTTGGGCGGGACTCATTTACGGGAAGAAAATCTGACAAAAAACGGGCAGGTTGACACCCACTTTTGTTTGCCTTTTTAAGTTGATACCGGACCAGGGAACGTGAGTAAGAAGTTTATTTGAAATCGCTCTTACAGATTTTTCTAGAAATTGAGCCGAATTTGACCATTTTTCGACATTTTTAAGGGGTTTTCTAGGAAAGATGAAGCAAGCATGGAGGAGAATGTTCGAGTTTAATTTTTCTATAACATAGTAGTGCTATATCTTAAAATAATAGCTTCATCATGCTCTTTCAGAAAATATATACATATAAGTGATTTGGGTTAAAAGTTTTACGACAACTGGTGGCCGAAAAACGGACCCATAGTCTATTCCATGCCGATTGGAAGAATCCCTGGAGTGCACCCTTGGCGGTTTAGAGTCATATGTTTTTGATACACCTGGGCAGTCAGCCCGGTAGAGATCCTCTTTGCCGCACGACCAGCAATCACTACTTCGCTCCCGATTCCCATACGTCCGTTGTCGGCCTCTGGCGTATCTTTTTTGTCGTCGCCGTGGACGAGGCTGAGACTTTCGCATTATTTCCTTCATCAATTCGTTGATCTGTTTATTCAGGCGAGCTTCAGGCTCTTCGTCATCCTCGGAGGTTGCAGTGAATCCCTCGTCTTTACTGCGGACGGTGGACTTCGAAATTGCCCACGTCTTACGGCGTTGTGAGGACTTGAATGCTCCCACTTGCACAGCAGAGTGTACAGCTGCAGCCAAGGTTTTCGGCCGGATCTGTCACACAATAAATCGTAGCTCGTCCCCTATAGCCTCTAAAAACTGATCCTTTGCCAAGGTATCCTGTACGTCCTTTCCGGCATCAGGATCAGTCACTTGTGCAAGCCGAAATAATGTCTGGGCTAGACCCGGAAGATCTTCTGCCTTCTCTTAGTATTAATTGCGTTTTTTTACAATTCTAGTTGATTCGTCGGGGCAAAACGCTCCTCCAAGGCATCTCTCAATCGTCCATGGTCAGCACTCCCTGGTTCTGATTTCAAGCTGGCTAAAAGATGCTGGGCAGATCCACGAAGGGCGACGGCCATGTATTGACCCCGATGTGAGTATGTCCATCCGCTGGTGGCAGCACAGTGGTCGAAATGGGAGAGATAATCCCATAGTGGCGTCATCCCAGCATAGGTAGCTGCATTTGCCGCCGTCAACATCGGCCGATTCGCCTCAATCGCAGGGGTCGATGTCTGTAATGGCTGCCTCCAGCTCATGGGCTCATCTCGTCCTCTCCTCGGCGGCGGTGGCGTCTGATCGCAACCCACCTGCGACCCGAACATATACTCGGTTCGGCGATAACCACCAACCGTTTCAGCAGCTCCACAACTCGAATTTAGCTCTGCAGCGTCGGTTTCAACGTCCGGTCGTCTGATCGCCTCCCTTTCTCGCATCTGGCTGTCGGTGATTCTGGACATCTGGCTCGCTATCATCGATACACTCGACTGGAACGTCTTGGCAATATACCCGATGGTTTGTCGTAGCTCAGCAATCTGTTCCATCATCTGTACGGTCGAATCGTCGTCACGGTGTTCGTATCGGCCCCCGAGACCGTGGTTATCAGAACCACAGCCATTAAGGGCTCGATAAATTCCATTTACGTAGGGCAACGTCTGTCATGAAGGTATCGGCGAGAGTTCAGCCGGGGGAGTCGAAAACATGGTGTCTAGCTCTACTGTGAACAGGTCCAGCAAATCCTCTCTTTCCAGTGCCTCAAATGCTGATCGTCCGGTCCCCATATCCTCATAGCGACTCTTCTCGGTCCCTCCGAGTTGGCGTTGTGGGCAGCTGCCGCTGGCTTCTCGTCCTCCCTCACTGCGAGTGGCTGTCCGCTGGACATAGTTCGGCGCCGACATTTCTAATAGACGTCATGCTTGGTTTTCGTGTTTCTTCCCAGCGCGGTCCCCTCTCCATCAGTTTTCAGGTGTTGGCCATCCCACCACTGCCACCAAAGTTTGTGACGTTCGAGCGATCAGAAAACGCCTATCCTTGCGGTGAATACCAGACTTGAGCCCGCCTGGTCTCAGGCCCCTGTGACAAATTGTCAGGCTGATGTGAACGCAGTCTCGTATGACTGGAATTGGTCAACGAGGTCATCTGAATAATAAATGACAATATTGTATTCTGCTATATACACTGCTCTGTACGCGCACAATACCTGCAACAAAGATCCCTACTCTAGAGGTAGTTATCTTAAAGAGAAAGACGAATAATATACAATATATACCCTATCTATGACGCATCACGGTCCAGTGTCGTCCAGACTGGCTCTCGTTGTGGTATGGTACGTCGTCTCTGGTTCTTCTCCGGTCGTAGGCGTAGCACCGGGCTGTATGGAACGTCTACCGTGTCTCAGGTTACACGACCCAGTTCATCTAAGCGTTATTAGTCATCTCTGCAATCCTCTACGTATCACTGCCTCTCGTAGCAGTAGCCCTTCGGCGGCGTCGGCCCGTACGGCACCCTACAGCGTCTCCGGCGGCAGCTCCTTTCGGCTCTGCAGACCTCACGTCTCTGGCGACCCGACTTCGGCGGCGGTCCCTCTCGGCGCGGCAGACTTCATGTCTTCGGCGACCCGACTTCGGCGGCCCCTCTCCGTGGGGCAGATTTCTCGTCTTCGGTGGCGGCCCCACTCGGCGCAGCAGACTTCACGTCTTCGGCGGCGGCCCCTTTACTGCGTTGACCCAAGGACGAGTTAATAGGCTCAGATTGTCTGCATATATATGGGGTAATAATGCCTGGTCTCGGAGCGTATTATTACCTTACAGTCTAATGTCAATTAATATCAATGATTTGTAATAGCATTCAAGACTTGCGGCAAAGCATAATTCGAGCCCTGCAGCAGTGTAAATATGTACAGTGGATTTAAGCTTATGTTATCAGTTACCCCTAGTCGTGGCCTGTGGGCAACTAGTGTAGATGAGTGTGATTAGATCTATTCCGTCCCTAAGGCTGACGATCTTGTATTCAAGCAAATATATGTTTTAGTTGCACATAACCGTAGCCTGTATACGACCCATGAATGAATATAGGACGTCCGCAATTCTAGGTCGTAACCTCGAATGCTAATCTGTGTTGAAGTGCAAAGTAGTCTGAGCGGTACGTGCAGATCTCGTCCCGAAGGCCGATGATCTGGTGTATGCCAGTACGCGTAGGTATGTGTAATCATGAGCAATGATAATTTGCTATTAATCGAGGACTGCGGCAAAGTACTTCGGCCCGGTTTTTAGGCAGAGAACTACGCTGAACCTGTTCCTTTGCCTAATAAACAGTTAACCACCTATCACAGAAGCAAAACGTTAGACGCGTACAAAATACCAGACTTTAATGTGTAATACATGCTGAATGGTATTTGTATGATGATAGGCTGTATGTCTGGGGTATTTGGTGCTCTGTATTCCCCTTGATATCGTCCGTACGGTACAGTTAGAAGTTAGACTTTAGTGCGGCGGAATGCATGCTGAATAACGACAACTGCAGACGTGTGGACCGCTGTGGACATCTCATTCTCAGATAGTGTGCGTGTTAGTATCTTATCCCAGTCTGACACTTCGTCTCGTCATCAGATACTGTGCGTGTTGGTATCTATTTCTCCCAGGCTATGGCTCAGCTCTAGGCTTTCCAACCCTTCGGCGGATAGCTCGGCGCTGTTTCGGCAATCGATTCGGCACATTCGGCACATTTGCGGCGATCCTGTCTCCTTGCTCTCCTGCACGATGTTTACCATTTGATTGTCTGAGACAGAACCGCGAACGTCCATGCTCTGCGTATTATATAGCCTATTATTCCCATAATCCATTGCGCGCACAAACATGGCAGCCTCCATATACGCAAAAGTGTAGAAACAGGCAATATTGGATTTCGTGTCAGATCAGCAGAGTTCGACTTCTCTCGCCCGGTTTCGACGCAAGATTCGTGTCAGGGATATTTACACGTCCCTCGCTGAAAGTTTCAGCGCACAGTTAATACAGGAAAGTCTAATATCCACCATTGTCGGTCCATTCACAATGCTATTTAGAATGTCATCATAGAACGACAATGACATTCTCCCGGTCATGGGCATTTTCGTCACACTACCCACACCTTCGAAAACACGACGCCCTCGTGGAGATCGGCTCAGCTACGAGTCATAGGTGAGTAGGATTAACACACAGTCTTTTCTCCGAAAGTGTTGATAGTCCACAGTATCATAACAAAGGCGCCAATCATAGCAGAATTACCACTCAACGTTCTTCCTAGCTGTTTGCTAGGTCGTCGCGGAGGGAGGGGACATCAGGTCCCTCCGTCTCAGCACTGGCCAATGACGGCCGAATTATATCCGACGTTCAATCCCCTCCTTCTTCGGTTGACATGCTAGAGCATAATTCTGATAACGCGCCCAGGTCAATCGAGGTCGCCGGTGAACAGTCGGCTTTCTGACGACAGTCGAGGATTCCATAGGATAAGGAAAGATAGCCCCATGTCCGACGCTATCATCTGATTCTGCGTCTCCATCGTCGCCAGACGTCTCTTCTAACTCACTGGTGGAAATCTCACGAGCATAGAATGGCTTCAGCTTGTCATTTTTTTTTTTTTTTTTTTTTTTAATTGATATTTTATTGATTTTTCAGGCATACACACACACATACAGGCAATACAAAGCAAAACACAATATTTACCAAAGTACAACAAATTACATGGAAAACATGCAACTTTTCATTGATTGAGGTTGAGCTATTAATATATTAAATTTAATATTTAAGTAGAAAAAATTCTTTCCTTAATGGCAGAATTGGCATGAAAAAAATTCAATTATCTGCCAATAACAGATGGAGCGAGGACCAGTATTGGTCAAAAATTCTACGATCTCCATTCTTACTTCTGATAAATTTATCTGTGATATATATAGATTTCATTTTTCTCAGAATCACATCGAAAGTAGGAATTTTGTTCTGTGCTTTCATTTGATATATACAATGTTTTATTGTAACGAGTAAGTAGTCCAATGGTTTGTATTGCAGCCCTATTAGTCCTAGTATTACTTTTTCTGGCGTAAATTGAATTTTTATCCCAGCCGTTACCAACCATTTTTCTAGTTCAAACCAAATTGGACGAATCACTAAACATTCCCAGAATATATGAATAATCGTTTCAGCTGAACTTGCACAGAAAGTACACAAATTGCTAACATTAGGATCTAATCTATGAGCAAAAATATTTGTCGTCAAAATTCTATTCACAATTTTATAATGTAGCCACTTAAATTTTTCTTCTCTGTAATTATTTTGTAATAAATAGATGTTTTGCCATTCATTTCTACTAAATATTTTTCCAAGAGCTGTCTCCCATTTTAAATTGGCAGTTCGCTTCATAAATGTAGGGGATAATAAAGTATCATAGTATGTCCGACAGCCTTTTACATCCTTTATAAGCTGAAGTAAATGTGGCGGTATTAGTGGACAATATGCTTGCGCTTTAATCATTTCAATCCCTAGATCTTCTGCTGCTTTTTTTACTGCATGACAAACTCCCATAAACTCCAAATAATTAACATCAGTACCAAATGTATCGTTAAACTTATTTATAGAGAGGAACTTTCCAGATACGTCCAGCAGATCGTCTACAAAACGCACACCTTTTCTATCCCAGTGTTTATAATATAATAATTTATTGTTTATTATGAATTGGTCATTAAGCCATAATAACTCGTTCGAGAATTTACTGGCACGATCAAGGGGGCATTTTTGCTTAAAATCTCCGTATGCTACTAAAACATCCTTCCAAAAATTGTTTCCTACAAGTGGTATTAACATATTCCTTAACGCTGTATTACCCATCTCTATTAGGTTTAGATTTTCAGGAACATATGTCCTAAGTATTTCGCTCCATTTGGGAGTCTTTTTATATAGTCTTCTTATCCAGGAAATTTTCTGTGCTTGAATTGTATAGTATATATCAGGCACTTTCAATCCCCCCAATTTCACTGGATTTTTAGCTATCTTTCTCGAAATTTGATCTGGTTTCGAATTCCATACAAATTCGAATATTTTCTTTTGAAATTCCTCAATTAATATCATAGGTGGGTTTGGGAGAGAAGAAAACAGATGATTCAATTTCGATATCAATAAACTTTTTAAAATGACGATTCTACCTAGTGGTGATAGATAACGTTGTGACCAGATTTTCATAATAATTTCAATTTCTCTTAATTTATCTTTATAGTTTCTCTCAACCATTTCTGCCAAATTTAAAGTGAATACAAGCCCTAACATTTTGAAGGCATCCTGTTTCCAGTCGAGGTGCCATTTTGTTTTATATTTAATATCAGAGTACTTTTTGGAACCAATCCAAATAATCCTAGTTTTATCGGCGTTCATTTTCAAACCTGAAATTTTTTCAAAGATCTCCAAAGTTCGGAGACATGCATATAAACTCTTCTGAGAACCATCTAAAAATATGGTCGTATCATCAGCATATTGTGATAATATAAATTCATGATCTCCTACTTTAATTCCACTAATGTTTTTATTGTTTCTGAGCATAATTGAAAGAATTTCAGCACACAACAAGAAAAGGTAAGGTGAGAGGGGGTCTCCCTGACGACAGCCACGAGTAATCTCGAAGAAATCAGAAGCATGTCCATTGACGATTACACACGACTGTGCATTTTTATATATCAGCTTTATCCAGTTTTGAATAGACGGACTGAAATTAAATAATGCTATTGTTTGATGCAAATATGCCCAATCCACAGAATCAAAAGCCTTTTCAAAGTCAAGCAGTAATAGCATCCCAGGTAAATGGTGATCCTCGGTATATTGCATTAAGTCGTATGTTAACCTTGTGTTTTCACCAATATATCTTCCGGGTATAAAACCGTTTTGATCTTCGCTTATAAGTTGAGGTAAATACTTTTTAATTCTTTGTGCGATTGCTGCAGCCCCAATTTTGTAAGCAATATTAAGAAGAGTGATGGGTCTCCAGTTCTTCAGAAATTGCTTTGGTTTACCCTCTTTCGGGAAACATGTAATGACTCCTTGTCTCTGTGTTATTGATAGAGAATCATTATTATACGCATAATTCAATGCATTCAATAAATATTTATTCAGATCTATCCAAAAAAAATTGAAAAATTCTGCTGTGTAGCCATCCGATCCTGGACTTTTTTCGTTCTTCATCTTTTTTAAAGCGCCCAAGATCTCCTCTTTGGACAATTCCCCTTCGAGATCATTTGATTGTTCTGTATTTAATTTAGACACCTTATTTCCCAATAGCTCATCTAAATTAACTAGACTAGTTTCTTTTTTGCTATAAAGTCGTTTATAATATCTTTTGGTTTCTTCTAATATATGTTTTGGTTCTGTAATGATTTTATCTTCAGCATTTTGAATCCGAGTAATTGATTTTTTAATATAATTTTGATGTTCCAACGTCAAAAAATATTTAGTCGGTTTTTCGTCATATTCTGCCAATTTCGCTTTTGTACGAGTAATAATGCCATCAACCTTATTTTTATTTATTTTTTCTAATTCATCTTTTATGGTTCTTATCTCTTGCACTGTTCTATTTTTGTAATCAATGTCATTCTCTTTATCTAGTTTTTCCTCTAAGTTTTGTAATTTAGCCGATAGTTCGGTTTCCTTAACTTTTGACTGTCGTTTTTTATTAGACGAATATGCTATAGTCTTCCCTCTTATTTTTAAAAGTATAACCTCAAATAACAATTGATCATTAATAGTGTAATTCTCTTGAAAATTATCCTCCTCAGCCTTATATTCTTGTATTGTTTCATTTATAACTGTTTTAACTACATCTACATAGGCCCTGTCTTTGAGTAAAGAGTTATTGAATTTCCAGAATCCTTTTCCTCTTTGAAGATTTTCAAATTTTAGAGATATACTAATCAATGAATGGTCTGTTCGATAACTTGGATGAATATTTGTATTATGCACACAATGCAGTATATCACGTGATATTAGAAAAAAGTCCAGCCGTGCTTGTTTGATTGGGGTGGGCTGCCGCCAGGTATACCTCCTCATCTCCGGATAAAATTCTCGCCATGGATCCACTAAATCTAAAAGTTCCTTGACTTCACAAACTTTTAGCCTAGCTTTTGGATGGTTAATATTAGAATAATTGTAAGTGTCTTTTAGCGGATCTTGAACCAAGTTCCAATCTCCACAAATAATAACATGTTGGCTATTCCATTCTTCTGTCACTGATTGAATATGCTCAAAGAAATTGGGATCATCTTCATTGGGGGCATATATGGAAACAAGAGTGAATGTCAAATCTGGAGTTTTAATTTCCAACATCAAATAATTGCCTTTTTTTCTATCTTTTCTCACCCTCAGGACTTCAAACTCAAAATTGTTTCTAAAAAGGATAGCAACCCCTCGAGCGTTACTAGTAAATGGACTGATGTAGGTTTTATAGCCCCACTCTGACTGTACTATCTGTTGCATTTTACGCGTAAAATGCACGTCCTGCAAGCAATAAATCGAATATTTTAGATCTTGTAAATGACGGAATATATCCATACGTTTTTGTTTGTTATTCAAACCTCGGCAGTTAACAGAGCCGACTGTTATTTCACATTCAGATGCCATTTAATGGAGGGAGAGAGCTTTTGTATTGCATTGTTAAGATTTTATATGGTGAAAAGCTGACATGCGCATAAACAATAATATCAAAAATCTTTCTACTATTACAGTATACCATCGTGTTTCGGATGATTGTGTGTATGCCTTTATATGTTGACTTCCCTTGTATGAGAAACAAAAATAAATAAATAACAATGAATCCTTTTTCACACATTATGCTGTGGGTTATATCTTGCCGTTGCTTTGCCGGAATCGCTAGATACCTAATCTATAGAATATCAATATATATGGCTATTAACAAAGTAAGAGATCCCATCTTCTCCAGAGAAACAGAAATACTTCCGCATACAAAAATATAGGAATCAAATGCGATGTTCGCAGAAAAAATGTCAATGTTTAGAACTATAAAACAGAGTAAGCAATTAATTTAAGAATACTAGTATAGGACAGATCAAAATACAACACATGCGTGAATCTGCTGTTAGCTAATATGACCAGCTAAAGTGTCACCAACCACGTGAACTATGACCCGCACCGCAGTCACCTAACGTACACGTATCAAAAATAAGTACGAGCAGTCACCACAAAAACTGCCGGGTGCAAATCTAACACAGGTGTTACATGTAGGAATACTTGATGTCATTTCATTATAAGTGCATGTGGCGAAGTGAAACGATTCAGGCAGAAATACCTCTCTAGAATGCTAGTTCCCGGTTTTATATGCCAATGGTTATATACTAGCAGATTCACGTTAGGAAGATATAGCCCTATTTCACGGTTGAGCAGACAGTTAATCCTACATGCAAATTGACATCAATTTGCACTGGTGGTAAAAATAGTACATTACGTCAGGTGTTATCAAATTGGAAGGTTAAGACACAACTTCGTGTACTAGGGGTTACCAAGTCAAATACAAATCGCATATATGTACCGACCATGAAACAAAATCAACAGTGCATTACTATTTGCCGCAGAAAGCAATCGTAGCAACAACCTTGTAATAAAGGTCAATTGGTAGGTAGAGATCAATAATTAAGTTTAAATACAGAATGGAACCATCTCTACCATCAAATCTAGTAGAATACAACTAAATTAATATTATACTAGAGCAATCAAAAGTATACATTGTATATATAGTTATTTAAACAACGTCTCCTAATTTCGTTGTATATAAACAGCTCAAAATGACTGCCACAGTTCAGCAATTACATATATGGGATATACCGAAGAAAGGTGTGGCGTCTTTCAGATATATGGAGGCGTCATATAAATTTGAATTGATAAGTACATGTCTGTTGTGAATGTCATGCTTTCTTAACCCGGCCACGCGGGGGTGTCGATCACAGAGTAAAATCATTTTATAATATGAAAATTCAAAGTTCAGATTACAGGATACTCCATTCCCTTCGCAGTTAATATCTGTTTCAAAGTGTTATTTATTTTATGTTTCAAAGATTTTTGCCTGTGTTTCAACACCAACGTGTTCGAATTGTTTCAAGAAAAAGAATACCTACAGTTTATGGGCTTTCGGCAGCATATCTAACCCACTGGTCCTCTCGGTTTGCCCGTGTTTCCAGAACAACTGTGAGGTCATATACCTTTATCCTGGTCTGGCACTTAGTACTCTGTCGTAGCTGATAGGCCGAATCTGACAGTTTGCCCCTAATTGCACGCATCTTTGATGGTAAATCCGTCCTGATAGTAATCTTCGAATGCTGTAAATTACTGGTAGACCCTAATATCAGATCCCGTTCTACTGTCGTACACAACGTAACGATGATGGTTGGTGGTGCCTCCCCTAAACCCTCTCTCTCCTTCGGGCGGGGCTGATTTCGTCTCGGGAGCCTATGACAGGCGATAAAAATCATTTTATCGACAACATTTTTTTCCAACTTTAGTTTTTCCACCATCAGATTTCGCGTCACATTTTCAGTGTTTTCTCCCCGAATCTCAGGTACCCCGTATATCAGCAGATTTCTATTGCGGTCATGTTTGTCTTTCCTCGTCAAACTATCTCGAAGAAATTTGATTTCGGCCTCAAATTGTGCTTTCATTGAGGGGATAATATCTTCCTTTATGTCTTTTACTTCGCTTTGCTGGAAGTTCAAGGCCTCTGAATTTTCCGAAACTTTGCAGGTTAAGTCCGATATAGACTTTTTCACCTCTTCTATGTCAGATTTCAAATTTTTTTCTAGCTGGTTGGCGGTACTTTTAATATTTTCAGTCAGTCTCTTTTCTAAACCAAGCAATAGTTCAGTAATGTTACCTGACGCCTTGTCACTACTGGCCATGTTGTCCACGCTATTGTCCGGTCCACTCAGCACGGGATTTACAATGGGGTCACCTTGACCAGGCTGTGTGCTTCTTAGAAAATAGCTAGGTATGCCGGTGCTCTGAGTAGGTTTTTCGTATCTATTTCTCGTCTTTTTAGTTGCTTTGGCACTGTTCTGTTTCGACATTTACCTTCCAAATCATAACAGGCACATTCGAAAATTATATATCATTCATAGCCAGGCTGTATTCCGACTAAGCAAGGCAAACAGCTGGTGAGCTCAGGAGCTCGATAAAAAGTGTGCGTACCGGACTGTCGCCATACCGGAAGCTTCAGCTTGTCATGGTGAACAACCCGTAGACCTCCGTCCGCATCTGCAATGCGGTAGGTCATATCCGTGAGTGTTTCTTTTATCACGTATGGTCCTCCCCAGCGATCGGAAAGTTTTCGATTCTCCACACGTATTGGAGCAGAAATGTATAGGTAAACCTCATCTCCAGGTTTATAATTTTGTGGAAAGGCCTTGCTGTCATATACCCTCTTCTGTCGCTGCAGGCTCTTCCCAGTCACTTCTCGGGAGTTACGATAAATCTCGTCCATCTCGTCCCGTAGTTCTTCTACCCACTGTGTAGGTTCCACTTGCTGTATATGCAGTTCCCAGTCGCTTGGTTGGCGGTCAACACTGGCATGATGCATTTGGGCCAATGTTCTGTTGAACCGTCCAATCATGCCATTCGATTGGGGTGGTATGGCGTCGTCCTTGTCTTCCTAAGTCCTAAAATATGGCACATCCCTTTGAAGACACGGCTCTCAAACTGGCGGCCTTGGTCGGAATGGATCGCCATTGAAACACCGAACTTGGTCGCAAAATGTTCCACCGCAGCTTGTGCAACAGTCGGAGCTTATTGGCTGGGCATAGCAACGGCTTCGATCCAACGAGTAAAGTAGTCGCCGATGACCGCAATATACTAGTTTCCACAGACCGTTTCTGGCATTGGCCCAAAAATGTTAACTGCCATCCTCTCTCCCGGACAACCATCATCTGATCACTGTGTGGTCCTCCCGGTTTGCTTTCAGCCAGCTTTCTTCTATTGCATACATCGCAGCTTCGGCGCCATTGGCGTATGTCTGTCTGCAGGCCAGGCCAGGCATATGCCTGCCTCACCTTTGCTAAGGTCTTCTTTACTCCGAGATGTCCACCGGTGGGACCGTGGTGACACTCTTTTAACACTTTACTGCGCAAGAATCGAGGTACAACCAGCAGTGGTAGGTTGACATTACCCCAGCCATCCACCCAACGTCTAACCAACAGCGGATCGCAGATCTCCAGCATATTGAAGGCACCCCACAGGCCTTTCGTGACGTGTCCGTACAGACTGACGTCTTCCCGGCTTGGTCGGATACCTTGCCGCACCCAGTAGAGAACAGGTTGCAGGTCCGGAACTTCGGCCTGGGCTCGGCCGACCCCTTCGGTTGGCGACACCATCTCAATTACACGGGCGGCTGCCTGAACGTCATCGCTGCTTGATCGGCCACACTGTTTGTGTGGGATACGAATCAGTGCTTCGGCGTTGCCATGTTTCCGACCCGGACGATGCTCGATGTTGAAATCGTAGACGCCCAGGGCTTGATTCCAACGGGCCAGCTGTCCCTCCGATTCCTTGAACCGCATGAGCCATCTCAGCGAGCAGTGATCAGTGCGAAGCAAAAACTTCCGCCCAAACAGGTAGTGTCGAAAGCATTTGAGAAAATGCACAACAGCCAGCATTTCTCTTCTCGTCACATAGTAGGCTCGTTCGGCCTTCGACAAGACACGGCTGGCGTATGTCACGACCTTACGGCCCCGATGCATAGTTACTCGCGTCCGTATCCAAAATGAAAGGGGGCCTAAAGCCTGTAATAGCCAGCACAGACGCCGTTGTCAGCTTGTCTTTCAGGGCATTGAAGGCTTGCTGCGCTGTGTTGTCCCTTCTTTTCGGTTAACGTATGCAGCGGCGCTGCAATGGGAAAATCCCGGATGAAACGCCGATAGTAGCTGCATAGACCCAGGAAGCTCCGAACCTCGGTCTGCGAAATGGGTGGAGGCCAATCGCGTACAGCACGGATCCTCTGAGGGTCGGTTCTAATCCCATTCTGTGATACCATGTGTCCTAGATATAGGACCTGTCGTGCCCCTATGACACACTTGGACGCTTTGAGTTTAAGACCATGCTGTTTTAACCACTCGAAGACCCGATAAAGACGTCGGATCATCTCGTCGAACTTCCGCCCAGAACAATGATATCGTCAAGGTAGACGAGACACGTATCATAATGGATTCCTGCTAGGATGACTTCCGTTAGCCGCTCAAAGGCCCCCGGCGCATTACAGCGCCCGAACGGCATAACTCGGAGCTGGTACAGACCTTTCCCGGTTACAAAGGCCGTCTTGCATCAATCGTCGGGGGACACTTCAACTTGCCAGTACGTTGACATTTAGTCAAGGGTACTCCACCAGCTGGCTCCTGCTAAAGAATCCAAAGAGTCGTCGATCCTCGGCAACGGTTAATCATCCTTCTATGTTATCTTGTTCAAAGCACTGTAGTCAACGCAGAAGCGCATGTTCCCGTTCTTCTTTTACACAGGGCTGCTCAAGGCTAGTTTGAGCCGTGGACTCAGCTGCTGGTATAATTTCTCGCTCAGGAGAGAAATCGACTCTCCTGTGTCAACACAACACCACATATTCACTGGTCCGATCTTGGCAGACAGATAGAGTCCGGCTTCCCCGGGTGTATTAACCTTGGGAGGATTCTTGGGCGATCTTGGCGGTTTAGAGTTATCTGTTTTTGATACATCTGGGCAGTCAGCCCGGTAGATACCCTCTTTGCCGCACGACCAGCAATCACTACTTCGCTCCCGATTCCCATACGTCAGTTGTCGGCCTCTGGCGTATCTTTTTTGTCGTCACCGTGATCTGTTTATTCAGGCGAACTTCAGACTCTTCGTCATCTTCGGAGGTTGCAGTGAATCTCTCGTCTTTACTGGGGACGGTGGACTTCGCAGTTGCCCACGTCTTTGTGAGTACTTGAATGCTCCCACCTGCTCAGCAGAGTGTACAGCTGCATCCAAGGTTTTCGGCCGGATCTACCAAACAATAAATCGTAGCTCGTCCCGTATGGCCTCCAAAAACTGATCCTTTGCCAAGGTATCCTGTACGTTCTTTCCGGCATCAGGATCAGCCTGTTGTGCAAGCCGAAATAATGTCTGGGCTAGACTCGGAAGATCTTCTGCCCTCTCCCAGTACTAATTGCGTTTTGTGCAAATCTAGTTGATTCGGCGGGCCAAAACGCTCCTCCAAGGCATCCCCCAATCGTCCATAGTCAGCACTCCCTGGTTCTGATTTCAAGCTGGCTAAACGTTGCTGGGCAGATCCTCGAAGGGCGACGGCCAGATATTGACCCCGATGTGAGTATGTCCATCCGTTGGTGGCAGCACAGTGCTCGAAATGGGAGAGATAATCCCTTAGTGGCGTCATCCGATCATAGGTAGCTGCCTTTGCAGCCGTCAACATCGGTCGCCTCACCTCAATCGCAGGGGTCGATGTCTGTAAAGGCTGCCTCCAGCTCATGGGCTCATCTCGTCCTCTCCTCGGCGGCGATGGCGTCTGATCGCAACCCTGCTGCGACCCGGACATATACTCGGTTCGGCAGCAAACACCAACCGTATCAGCAGTTCCACAACTCGCATTTAGCTCTGCGGCGTCGTTGGCAATAGACCCGATGGTTTGTCGTAGCTCGGCAATCTCTTCCATTATCTGTACGGCCGAATCGTCGTCACGATGTTCGTATCGGCCCCCGAGACCGTGATTATCAGAACCACAGCCATTAGGGGCTCGATAGGTATCGGCGACGAAGGTATCGGCGACAGTTCAGTCGGGGGAGCCGAAAACATCGTGTCTAGCTCTACTGTGGACAGGTTCAGCAAATCCTTTCTTTTCGGTGCCCCAAACGCTGATCGTCCGGTCCCCAATCCTCGTAGCGACTCTTCTCGGTCCCGCCGAGTTGGCGTTGTGAGCAGCTGCCGCCGGCTTCTCGTCTTCCCTCACTGCGAGTCGCTGTCCGCTGGACATAGTTCGACGCCGACATTTCCAATAGTCATCATACTTGGTTTTCTTGTTTCTTCCCAGCGTAGTCCCCTCTCGATCAGTTTTCAGGTGTTGGCCATCCCACCACTGCCACCAAAGTTTGTGACGTTCGAGCGATCAGAAAACGCCTATCCTTGCCATGATCGAGGGTGGGTTAAATTTTCGCGATAAAAATTTATGTCGCGACAAGCGGCTTTTCGCTGTCGAAAATAACGAAACGGGGGAGAAAAAATATGCCAATTTGATACAGTTTGACCGACCTGAGCTTCTTTGTCCATGTACCATCTATCATGACTATTTTGATGCTGACAAAATGTGATCAAATATGTGAGAAAAAACCTCCATTGATTTTAACGTTTTCGCGCCTTTCCGACATCTTGTGAGAATATGACCTTCATCTATTTTTATGTCGTGACCTTTCTGATCACGTGAATAAACAGACGTCGCTATTGGTTTAAAACCAGCATGGATGACGTGATTCAAAAGGTCAACCCCGTTCTGCGCATGTCCCTGTAAACTGTGGATAAAGAAACACGACGGTTTTGTTGATAAAATCCGTGTTTGATGGGAGATTCCATCTAATTAAAGGAGTCATTAGGTGGTTGTCATAGTGCTGGAGATGCCAAATCATATTATTTATTCGATAAAATGCTTTTTGTACCTCTGTCTCAATTCCCCACTCCGTGTGCAGTTAAAGATCTCGAGCGACTGACGTTTTATTTATTTTTTTCTTTTTCGGTCTGTATTAGTGATTCGGGCTAAGGGGTCAGCCCCCCCCCAAGAATAGACTCCTTAGCTGATGTTTTCGGGCTACGTTCGCACGGTACAGTTAGAAGTTAGACTTTAACGCGCAATGCATGCTGAATAACAACAACTGCAGACGTGTGGACCGCTGTGGACATATCGTCCCAAGATACTGTACGTGTTAGTATCTTATCCCCGTCTGGCGGTTCGTCTCGTCATCAGATACTGTGCGTGTTGGTATCTATTATTCCCAAGCTATGGCTCATCTCCAGGCTTTCCAACCCTTCAGTAGATAGTTCGGCGCTGTTTCGGCGATCCTGTCTCCGTGCTCTCCTGCACGATGTTTACCCTTTGATTGTGACAGAATCCCGAACGTCCATGGTCTGCGTCTTTGGACGTGCTCTTGCTCACAGAATCCATTGCGCGCACAAACATGGCAGCCTCCATATACGCAAAAGTGTAGACCCAGGCGGTGTTGGCTTTCGTGTCAGATCAGCAGAGTTCGACTTCTCTCGCCCGGTTTCGATGCAAGATTCATGTCAGGGATATTTACATTGAATTTACAGTGGATTTCAATTGTACTATAGTGTGAATAAATTAAACCCACGAGGAGCAATTTGAACATGTTTTTATGGATGGCGGTTAACGCTGAAACTGTGGTATAACTGCTATTATGTTGTGATTGGTTAACTATCTATCATCTTCGCATATCCAAGTCGAACACTACACTTGTTGCCTTAGCTGAACATAACACATTATCTGATCAGAATAGGGGTTTAGTCATGTCATAGCTCTATAAATATAAATATTCCGTTGTTCATATTAGGAGAATACAACCACCACTTGTCATATTTGGAAATCTCATGGGCAGACATCAAAGAAAATCCTCGATGCATGATGTTCGCAAGCTCCTATCTTGATTGGCTATATGACATCACGTGCGTTTTCCGGTCAAGGTAAACTGTGGTATCAGGCTGTACGTTTTACTGAGGTCATATAGTTTGTTTGACTAAGCATGGTCAGTTTGTATGTCTGTAGATTTACGATTTGTCTCCCTTGAATATGGACTGTTCATAATAATGTCTTCACATGATGGCTTATGAGAATTGCTGGTATATTGACTCTGTACCATGATCGACGTCTTCAGTGAATAAAACAACAGTTTATCTTGAAACAAGTGTCTGGTCTTGTGGAAAACCTTAAAAGCGAACAAGGCAATGTTTCACTGTCAGGATTCATACGAAAGTAATCTATCTTGGGTTGAAAGAAGTCACAAGCCCACAACATAACGCAACCCGTTAAAAAGTCATGGCCGCGTTTACTTCTTCTCCATACAAACATGATTCGACCGTATGGCACAGTTAGTCCAGTCAAATTGAGGTTTGACCCTCCACAAATTGCAACAGAGTTGTTTTTGCTGCAGTGCATTTCTGAAAGGTCTCTAGAATAACATACTAAAAGTCTAATAACAGATATGCATGGGAAATATCTTCATATCGCAAAACCTCGTAAGATGTAATAGTGATATTCTCCATTAAAGTATGATATACAAGCCATTGAAAGTAAAACGGAAATGGAACATTTCCCAGGTCTCCCTTCTCCAAAATAGCTTCGTGCCATACAGTGTCTATCATTGAATGAGCTCAGAAAAATCCAAGCATATCTTGAGATTTTAGAGCCATTGGTTGACAAAAATGACTGATAAAGTCAAGAAAGAAAGAAAACTTTCTCCCTGAATATCCTTTGGACCCGGAAAATCCCGCTATAAGCGAAGATTTGAGGTTACAAAATGAAGCTTCCAGCATATTTGAATGAGCTCAGTAAAATCCAAGTGACTTGAAATTTTAGAGCCATCGGTTTACATCAGTTGAATGTCCGATAAATTCAAGAATGGAAGAACTTTCTGCTGTACCGTAAAATCCCGATGTCAGCGAGGATTTGGGTTTTGAAGCTGGTTTTAATGACATTGCAAACGATATGCAGCTTTGCGCCCATTCGCAGAAAAGCGGCACGGTCTTCGCCACGATCAAAAGTCTCTCTATGAGAACATTCGTGTCCTGAAACGTCGAAACTTATTCAGACGAGTATGATGGCCGAGAGGGGCCATCGCGTCTTTCATTTCTAATTGAACGCGATGGAGCGATGGAGCTATGCGATGGAACGATGGAGCTATGCGATGCGCGATGGAGCTATGCGATGGAGCGATGGAGCTATGCGATGAAAAGTCGCTCTATGCGATGCGCGATGAGGCTATGCGATGGAGCTATGCGATGCGCGATGGAGCTATGCGATGAAGCGATGGAGCTATGCGATGGAGCGATGGAGCTATGCGATAAAAAGTCGCGCTATGCGATGCGCGATGAGGCTATGCGATGGAGCTATGCGATGGAGCTATGCGATGCGCGATGGAGCTATGCGATGGAGCGATGGAGCTATGCGATGGGGCTATGCGATGGAGCTATGCGATGGAGCTATGCGATGGAGCGATGGGGCTATGCGATGGAGCGATGGAGCGATGGAGCGATGGAGCGATGGAGCTATGCGATGGAGCTATGCGATGGAGCGGTGGAGCTATGCGATGGGGCTATGCGATGGAAAATCAGAAATGAAAGACGTGACGAAAATGCGATGAAAAGGCGATGGAGCGATGGAGCGATGGAGCTATGCGATGGGGCTATGCGATGGAGCGATGGAGCGATGGAGCTATGCGATGGGGCTATGCGATGGAGCGATGCGATGGGGCTATGCGATGGAGCTATGCGATGGAGCTATGCGATGAAAAGTCATTGCGCAAAGTAAGAAGCAAACAATACAATATCTTTGAGCGTGACAAGAGTAATCCATGTCAGTGAAGGATTTTATCGGGGAATATTTGGCTAACACAGTAGAATAATCACCTGCTGGGCTCTTTTTTCGATTTATCGCATATTAAATTGGACCGGTTTCGCTGGTAAAAACCGAAATTTCTCGAAAACCGTACATCATAGAATGGCGAGATTTGGACATAATTGGGATGGCCTAGAAACGCGTCTTTCATTTTTTTTTTTTAATTATCAAATCTTTAGCGAGATATTCCGGCTTTAGCAGTGTTCGGTAAGTTTAACGATATTTCTTCGGTTTTGGGGCTCTAGTGAGAAAACTAAGAAAAACGAGAAAACTGAGAGACGCGTTTCTAGATGGAGCTGTCGATTTTCACGCAGTTATATTTGATACTTTTCTTGAAATTGACATTTGAAAATGATCGGTAGAATTTACGAAGAGCAAAGTTCAAATATGAATGATAGACTTAATTATATTCAAAGTTTAAACGTATGAACATGTCTAGAATTCTTAGAAAACAGGCTTTCTAAAAATATATAGTTTTATATACATAATCTATAAAGCAAAGGCGAGAATGAGAGAAATGTCATTGAGCGAGTGTTGATCAGTACAGGTGGATAGCTTATCTTACAGTTTTGGAACAATAATTCTGCCATATTATATCAAGGCGACAAAACGTTATAATCAGCCTGTTGTGTGAAGATGGGTAGAACAAGGTTGTTTAATGGGGAGCGGTTATGGGAGGATGGAATAAATTTTGTTCGGAAAAATTACATGAACATCTCTGGTGCGAGAGCCGCACGAGCGGAGTATAGGCGACTTTTACGTATAAGCTTACGACCTTGACACATTTTAACGTACACAATACTGTTATTGTAAATAATGCCCCGAGAATAAAATCCGTATAGTTCTTAAGCCCCGCAGAAGTTTACGGTACAGCCTTCTCCTTTTCACAAATACTGTCCACCATCTTCCCTGAGGGAAGTCGATGAACTTGTGTTTTTTTTCTAAAGATATTCTGTCAATGTGTTACGTGAACACCTGGTATGCAAAACCCTGAAAATTGCCCATTTGTCATATACTATTCAACGCAAACATATAGTTCATTCTGTTCGTTGCAAGGAAAAGGGGAAAACATCTTGGAACTTTTTGACCTGTGATTAAAAAATACAAAGGATGGCAAACGTCGACTTGATTGGCTGGCGTTGATGGCGGCGTGCAGATCACATAATTTTGTTTACACGGCTGATGAGCATACTCAAGCCTAAAATCGAGAAGTACGTTATAAAGCTCCCATGTATGTTTACTAACTCAGTGAATTTGGAATTGTCGAAGCAATGGAACGGAACTGATCGCCAGCAAATTCACGAGATAAGCACATTACACTGCAGAAAAAATTACCAGCCTATTCTGGTGTCACACTGATGAAAGAAGATGTCATGTTTACATGCGAAAAAACCCTCTTGCTGTCCCGTCTTTGAAGCGAAAAAAATATTTCTCCATATCAACATAGAAAGCTGTGTTTCATGCGTAGTAAATAGCTTACACGCTTAAAACTAGAGTGTTGAAACTTACTCGTAAAGTGTTGAAATGACTTTAAGTGTGTCCACAGGGACTGCTCGTTTAAGTGTTGTCCCTGTGGACACACTTGAAGGGTTATTTCAACTCTTTACGAGTAAGTTTCAATACTTTAGTTTTAAGCGTGTAGTTTTATACCATAAATTCTCGTATTCAAAAGTGACGTGAAACCCCATCGGTGAACGTTTGAAATGAATACAGCAGCTCAGTAAATAGAGAGTAAGATAAAGAGAATAAAGGCAGGAGCTGTACGGGCAGACGTTATTATTGTAGATCGTACATACACAGAAGCGACGCGTGAAGTTGTGGCGCGTATAACATATATGGTGGGCGGTATACGCCACATATATATCGTAACAGTTGTTTTAATATCTTCTGCATACATTTGAACACCTCCAACCGAAATCTAATGCAATGTTCTTATCTACCGTGATCACATATTGAAATTTTCATGTTTAAAATAATTGTTAATTTCTCTGTTCACTTTGGCGATGGTGTTTTCGCATTGTAAGACTGTTTTTCAACGAACATGCGCAATGACTTTTCATCGCATAGCTCCATCGCATAGTTCCATCGCATAGCCCCATCGCATAGCTCCATCGCTCCATCGCATAGCTCCATCGCTCCATCGCTCCATCGCATAGCCCCATCGCATAGCTCCATCGCTCCATCGCTCCATCGCCTTTTCATCGCATTTTCATCGCGTCTTTCATTTCTGATTTTCCATCGCATAGCCCCATCGCATAGCTCCATCGCTCCATCGCTTCATCGCTCCATCGCATAGCTCCATCGCATAGCTCCATCGCTCCATCGCTCCATCGCATAGCTCCATCGCTCCATCGCTCCATCGCTCCATCGCATAGCTCCATCGCATAGCCCCATCGCATAGCTCCATCGCTTCATCGCTCCATCGCATAGCTTCATCGCATAGCTCCATCGCATAGCCCCATCGCATAGCTCCATCGCTCCATCGCTCCATCGCATAGCTCCATCGCATAGCTCCATCGCTCCATCGCATAGCTCCATCGCGCATCGCATAGCTCCATCGCTTCATCGCATAGCTCCATCGCTTCATCGCATAGCTCCATCGCGCATCGCATAGCTCCATCGCATAGCCTCATCGCGCATCGCATAGCGCGACTTTTCATCGCATAGCTCCATCGCTCCATCGCGTAGCTCCATCGCGCATCGCATAGCTCCATCGTTCCATCGCATAGCTCCATCGCTCCATCGCATTAAATTAGAAATGAAAGACGCGATGGCCCCTCTCGGCCATCATAGACGAGGACTAAATAATAATTCTTTACGAATTCTACTACCACTGAAGTGGTATATTTCACTGTCAGTACAAATGACGCATATTCGAGCATGAGGTGTCGAAAACTGGGGCATTGATAATATAAACATAATAGATGGAATAACCCGGGGGCAAAAAGAGTACACCAAAATTGGGTATATAAAATGAGCTTATGATGCCAGTGGCGTTGCTCATTAGAGCTAACAATTACAGAAGTTACTGTCAAATACTTGGCTCTCAAAAATTCCCTCAATAAATCGATCAGAGTAAATTTATACAAAACAAATCTATTGTGCCGACACATGTATTGTCTGCTGCTGCAAATCTAAGCTACTATACAACACAGTGAGGAAACTTAGACTGAAAACGACCATTTGTTGGCAATGAAATGCCAGATCTAAACCTAGCTCTGAAGTATTAACAAGAAAACTTATTGATGCAGATGCATCAATGCCGGCGGAAACGTTTGTAGCTTATAATCTGCGTATTACAAGCCGATTACGTGTGCAACTGGTGAATACAGGTCACGATGCACCATTATGATTAAAAAAAACG
The DNA here is from genome assembly GCA_036873755.1 of Hanleya hanleyi. Lineage (NCBI taxonomy): Eukaryota > Metazoa > Mollusca > Polyplacophora > Lepidopleurida > Hanleyidae > Hanleya > Hanleya hanleyi. The sequence goes on from JAVTVY010007174.1 coordinate 34,628, forward strand.
TCGATTTGTTTGTTTTCATTAACGGTTTGACTAATGTAGTTCGCGCAAGGACCCATCTGGAAAGTGTGGGGTTAGCCGGAAGTTAAGTGCTTGCTGGCAAAATGTGCACATGAACCGCATGTCAAACTAGACTTTGAAAGTAATGTTCTCTGGTTGACGTATTAAGTCACTTCACATAGCCTGTTGTAAGATTTCGCGCTGTGGCATTATGTGGGACCCATCATCAAGCCACTATTTCTTTATTGATGTGTGTCATTGTAAATTAAGCCTAGATCGACTTTCTCTACACATCAATCCGATCCGCGTGTTTTACTGTTTCGAGTTTTTAGTAACTCGCAGTTCAATCTCAAACATTTTGCTACAGACGTACAGGTGAATAACTTGATCATGTATGGTCATCGATTTGGTCTCTCAGTCATAATAAAATAGTACTAAAGGACATTTGTTCGATGAATTAAATATAACAGAATTAATATTAATGTGTTAACCACGAACGGGTGATACAATCCTGTCGTTTTACGATATGAAGCTAGTTGGATCACTCCACGGCACGTCTGGGAAGTTATGGCTCGAGAAAACACCTGTTATTCGTCTAATATCAAGACGGCCGCTCCCATGTTTACCGAATTCAGATACCCGCCGGAAATGAAGCCAGACATTGACCATCTATGGTTGGCCATCCCTGCCAGAATTCGTCATTTAGAGGCTGCCTCTAAATAATATATACCATGGTATAAAATGCCAAGCCTGCCATAATTCGTATTTAGAGGCTGCCTCTAATTATTTTGTACCATGGTATAAAATGCCGAGCCTGCCATAATTCCTATTTAGAGGATGCCTCTAAATCTCAATCGCCAAGCCTGCCACAATTCGTATTTAGAGGCTGCCTGTAAATAATATATACCATGGTATAAAATGCCGAGCCTGCCATAATTCGTATTTAGAGGCTGCCTCTAATTATTTTGTACCATGGTATAAAATCGCCAAGCCTGCCATACTTCCTATTTAGAGGATGCCTCTAATTCATTTTAGCCGTAAGTCATAAACAACTCGATGTCATATCAAGAATATTAAATTTGACCAATGAGTAAACTTGTAACAAGCGTAGAGATATGGCACCAAATTTGTGAAAGCGCATATCATTGGTGGAAGTAATAAGAAGGCGAAAATTTACGACTTACGGCTAAAATGAATTAGAGGCATCCTCTAAATAGGAATTATGACAGGCTTGGCGATTTTATACCATGGTACAAAATAATTAGAGGCAGCCTCTAAATACGAATTGTGGCAGGCTTGGCGATTTACAGGCATCCTCTAAATAGGGATTATGGCAGGCTCGGCATTTTATACCACGGTACAAAATAATTAGAGGCAGCCTCTAAATACGAATTATGGCAGGCTTGGCATTTTATACCATGGTATATATTATTTAGAGGCAGCCTCTAAATGACGAATTCTGGCAGGGATGGCCAACCATAACCATCCACACTTGGTTCATGAGAGTAGTACAAACGAGAGGGGCATCATGGATGTGATTGTGCAAGCCGGTCAAAGACTGCAGTTTTGCTAGCTCCGGTGTAGCCTTGTTCTATACTACGTGAGAAAAAATTCTCACGTAGTATAGAACAAGGCTACACCGGAGCTACAGTTTTGCAAAACATCTCCATATTAGTCCTTGCTACATGTAGGTCCAATATGGTTTAATGTAGGCCTACTTCTGCTCATGGAAATTATTAGTGAGGAAATCACCATTCTCATTTTATTAAGACTAATTTTCCCTCATCTGGGTGGATTCTTTCAATTCAAAATCTGTAAACTATGGATTGAGACTTATATGCAAAATTACCTGGGAATTTCCAGCCTTAGGTGTACCTCTTTTGGGTCAAGTCATATATATGTAAAATGATAAAATGCCCCCCAAAATGTGCCCTGGTAACAGACTACTATGTCATTGATTAAATCAAGCTTAGCAATAAAATATACAGCACAGGTGTGACGGAAACGGTGGCCCGATGCATCCAGTGTCCGGGGGACACTCGCGTCTGGACGTAAGTGTCCCAAGACACTAAGATCTGGATTTGATTGTCCGTCGGGCATTCAAGCCTAGATTTGGATGTCCTGTGTTATATTCTAGGCTGGATATAACCACCTGTTTCCCTTGCTGAGCTAATATCATTTAATAATTGATTTCTTTTAAGACAATTAGTTTATGTTCTAATTCGGATGTATCTTATTTCATTATGTATTAAGTGCATCTGCATATACACTCCCAGGTCATGTGACCTCATTACCATAAATTGGAGCTCTCCGAAAAAGGAGGCGGGTAGTGGATGGGGAGAGGGATGTAACTGTAATATGTGCTTTTGGATAATAGAAATGATGATTTATTTGGATATTTCGTTGTTCCCGAGTTTATTTTCGTCCCTGTTGCGATCATCAGTGAGTTATGTATGCAGGCCCGCATATAGCATGGTGGAGAACCCAAATTGATTCCTGGATTGTGACGAACTTGTACCATTTAACCGAACATTCCTGTGGTGTTCAGGTGTTGTTGTTGTAAACCGCGTGCTATCCGACTTCGGAATGAAGATAAAGCGCTGCAAAATATGTGTCCAAGAACTGTGAGTTTTGTGTACGCCGTTCCATCGAACATTTCTGTTGTGCTGGGAACTGTGTGCTCTTTTATTTGGACTGGATTTAAGGCACCGGCACGGTGTTTTTTTTAGAACTGAAGCTAAGGCCCCCGCAAGTTCTTACAAGAACTGAGTTTTGTGTATGCCGTTCCATCGAACATTTCTGTTGTACTGGGAACTGTGTGCTATTTTATTCGGACTAGAGCTAAGGCCCCCGCAAGTTCTTACAAGAACTGTGAGTTTTGTGTATGCCGTTCCATCGAACATTTCTGTTGTACTGGGAACTGTGTGCTATTTTATTCGGACTAGAGCTAAGGCCCCCGCAAGTTCTTACAAGAACTGTGAGTTTTGTGAATGCCGGTCCATCGAACATTTCTGTTGTACTGGGAACTATGTGCTATTTTATTCGGACTAGAGCTAAGGCCCCCGCAAGTTGACCTACTGGAACTGTTATTTTTGTATGGATCATTTGGAATTTGAACGGTTAGGCCTATCCCCAAATGAGCAGCTGATTCATGGTTATCATTTAGCCCTCCGTAATGATGATGTACTTTTCAATGAGGTAACTTTGGACAATAATGCTGACGATTCCATGGTACAACTGTTACACTCGGTGAACTCTAATCTGCCTCCCCCTCCACAACCCAACCCACCTTCAACACCCAGAACCATGTCACATTATATAAAAGTGGACCTACAAAAATTTAAGGGCCTTGGACATGAGAATGCTGACAGATTTTTGCAAGAGTTTCAATCTTTTGCGATTCTCAATGCCATTTGAGGAGGATTCCCGCAAAATTGCAGCTTTTCACTTACATCTGCAGGGTCCTGCCCTGATATGGTTCAATTCCCTGGACACTACAGACAAGAACTGCTGGGAAAAATTAGAAGCTGAGTTTAGGGAACGGTACATAACTAATTCTCAGGGTAATCCACAATTACTAGTTGATGCAGAGTTATTCCAACACTTGACATTGAAAACTCATCAGTCTCTCGATGAATTTCATGGAATCATCCTGGAGAAGGGCCTGAAGCTTCATAAGCATGAGCGGGACATTCTGGCCAAATTTATTGAGGGCCTCCCTCACCAACTCGCTTTCTTCGTGAGGGCCAGTAACCCCCAATCTCATCTGGATGCATTAACAACGGCTAAAATGGGGGAAGCCTACGGCTACCGCACACAACCCTCGGTGGCTCATATTGGGGCCTTCATGCCCAAACCCCAGCCAGCAATGGAACCAAGCCCTTCTGTATCAGCTCCAGTCAATGCCCCAGTGAGGCAACCTCCACCTGAAATCAAGAACATTCTGGACAATCACACCTCGGCCATTTCATCCATACAGCAGCAACTGTCCCAGATTACGATCGCCATTAGTAGTATGAACAATGCAACTTCACCAGTTAGTGACCATTCACTACCTACCCCAGCTATGCCTCAAGCTAGCGCTAGTCCTCAGCGGAGTGAGTTAACATGTTTTCAGTGTCGTGGGGCCGGCCATTTTCGACGGTCTTGTAATTGGTCCAGCAACACTGGTCCTTCCCAGCCCAGATCTAGATGTCAGGTGTGTCGACAATTTGGCCATGAGGCGGCCAGTTGTCGCCGAGTCGTGTTCCAGTCCCACCCCATCCCACCTCCAACTGGCCAAATGGACCAGGGAAACCTGTGGAACCCGGCGGACATGTTGCGCGGTCCCCCGGGAGGACACCCCTTCAGCGCAGATACCGTAGCCACTCCCCGGAACGGGTACCGACAGTGAATTGTGCCCAGATACCCAGTGACATTGACAGTGACCTCAATGACAGCACATTTAGTTCCACTGACATTTCCTCAGACACTGACATTAAGAGTGGTCTAGATAACTTCATGTACATGCCTGTGAAATTCAATAACCTCACAGTTTCAGCACTCCTAGACTCGGGTAGCTCTATAAATCTTATGTCATATGATTTGTATCAGTCATTACCAGTTCACTTGAAATCTAACATCAATGCATTGTCTTTCTCAAATATTGTTCTGGCTGACAACCAACAAGTTGATGTACTTGGAACAGCTAGAGTGAAGCTGAAGTTACCAACAGGTAACCAGAGAGTTAATGTACATGTCCTGAAACAAACTTCTCAACCGCTGATTCTGGGTAGCCACTTTCTGTCTACAAATGGCCTACAGTTAGATTTTCAGAGATCAGTGTATCAGTTTCACAAAACAAAGGTTCGATGTCGGAAACCGGTAGAGATTCCTCCATGTACAGAGATACTGATAGCTGCTTCAGTGCCTAAAACTTTTTGTATGGGTTTACAAGGGGTGTGTACACCACATCCAAGCATATTGAAAAGAAATGTGTTGGTTTCTAAAGCTGTTTTAGTTGTTTCAAAGATGCATACTGTTCCTATCAAGTTGATTAACCCTTCCAATGACACCGTTATTTTGCCCAGAAGAACGGTTTTGGCAGATTTTACTCTGATAGATTCCACCTACAAAGTATTACCTGTCAATACCAAGCTGGATGTTAGTGTTGAAAGGGTTGGTCAGGTTAACCATGTATCTGTGGACGACAGTCCACAGCATTGTCATGATCGTGATGCAATTCCATCAAATTTTTTTTTCAAATTTTGATTTCTCTGATTGTACATTGTTGGGGGATGATTTGCCTAAATTGAAAGGAATGTTATATGAAAACAGAGATGTGTTTCTTACAGAGGACAATCCAGGTTTAGGTCTAACACATGTTGTTGAGCATAAAATTGTTTTGAAACCTGATGCTAAGCCAAAGCACCAGCGCCCATACAGACTTTCTCCTGACAAACGTGAAGTGTTGCGCCACCAGTTAGATGAGCTCTTAGCTCAAGGTGTTATTGCTTCCGTCAACGAGACTGAAGATTTACCAATTACTAGTCCCATTGTGCTTGTGGTTAAGAACAACGTTCGAGAAGGACTCGAGCCTGGCTCTAAGCAGGCTGCCCTGTCCATGTATCGTTTCTGTTGTGACTTTCGCTATCTGAACAGCCAGACAGCAGAGTTCATGTATACCATTCCAGATCTCCAAGAACTCACAGAGTCTTTTTCTACCCGTACACCAAATTTCATCAGTTCCATAGACTTAAGTTCAGGATTCTTTCAGATGGGGATAAGCCCAGACTCCACCAAGTACACTGCGTTCAACACTTGTTTTGGCACCTACAAATTTTTGCGGTTGCCAATGGGCCTCAGTACATCTCCGAACAGTTTTCAACTCCTTATGGACAGAGTACTTCATGGGCTGAAATTCCATTCTGTTTTGTGCTATTTGGACGATGTGCTGGTGATATCGGAGACTTTTGAACAGCATTTAACGGACCTGCAGGAGGTTTTCGCACGTCTGCGAGAGGCTGGTCTCAAGCTAGGACCCAAGAAATGTTCATTTGCTCGACAGCGTTGTGTATTCCTTGGACATGACATTTCACGAGATGGTATTCGACCTCCAGTTGACCGTGTGAAAGTGGTTGAGCATTATCCAGAACCAAAATCGGCGCCTGAACTGAGGAGGGCCATGGGCCTCCTAAATTGGTTCCGCAAGTTCATTCCCAACTACAGTGTACTAGCGAGCCCACTGAACTATCTGTTGCGGAAAGGTGTTTCCTTTATTTGGACCCGTGAGCACGCGGATGCTTTTCAGTCATTGAAACATGCACTGGTCAATTCTAAGGCATTGGCATTCCCTCGATATGACTTACCGTTCCGTGTTGCTGTGGATACTTCCAGTCGAGGTATAGGGTACATGCTGTACCAAATTCATCCACAAGACCCCAGTGACTCACCTGACAACCAGGACACAGTGCGTGTCATTCGCTTCGGCTCGAAAGCGCTCACCAGATGGCAGCGGTCATATGGACCAACAAAGTTGGAACTGTTGGGCATGGTCACAAGTGTCACTGATTGTGCTTCCTACCTTCGCGGACGCCACTTCATCTTGGAATGTGATCATCAGGCGCTGAAGCCCCTGTTCCAGAAAAAACTCAAGGGAGCCATCTATGAACGATGGATGGCTATCCTCCAACAATTCAGCTTCGAGATCGAGTACAAGCCAGCGGCCCAGATGCGAGTATCAGATGCTCTGTCACGATGCCACCCCAACCCTGACTTCGGATCCGCAGGTCCTAGTCCAGACGAAGAGGATCCATTCTTTCCATATGCACAGGAGGAACTGCTTGCTCCTATACTCCTACCAGGCGGAGAACGCCTACAGGATCTGTTTCGCATAGATAACTCTTCTGATAATGCCGACCAACCTGTTCCAGTGCAGCCAGAGCTGGTGACTGCAGCTGCTTGTGGGTCGGCCACACTACCCACACCACTCACCTATCAGGATTCTCTTCAGGATTTACCAGATCGAGAGGATGACGAGGTATATGATGCAGATACCGAGGATATGCCATCATCTATGGAGCATTCCATGGAGCAGGTGACACCTGGTGATTCCCGACCAACGGATGATCTGGTAAACGTTGCTTCAAGCCCTTCTGTTCAGACATTGGATCAGTCAGTTTCTGATATGTTATTCTTCCAAGAAACCGATTTCAGTGTTACCAGCCTTGCAGAACTGCAAGCCGCCGATACAGAGATAAAGCCCATGCTGACGTACCTCCAATCAGATACATTGCCAGAATCGCAAAAGGAAGCTCGGCGAATCATCATGGAATCTTCTGACTACATTCTGGTCGAGAATGTATTATTTCACTCGCGAGTCTGCAAGTCTAAACGATCATTTGACCTGAAACACTACCAGCTAGTACTTCCCAAGATTGTTGTGAACACTGTCCTCCAACTTTACCACGATTCTCCTATGGCTGGACATGGTGGTATTAACGACACCCTTGACAAGGTGAAAGAACATTACTATTGTCGGCACCTGTCACAGATGGTCTCCGACTATGTCAAATCATGTGACCTTTGCCAGCGTCGTAAGATGACCCAAGCTCACACCAAATCCGGAATCACTGCTTACCCTACTCCAAATGGACCATTTGAGGTTTGGCAGCTTGACTTGTTCGGTCCAGTTCCCATAACATTACAGGGGTACCGATACATCTTCACAGCGACAGACATGTTTAGTCGGTATCTTTATACAGCACCTCTGGTGAATAAGGATGCCCTTACTCTGGCCACAGCACTTTTCCGTATGTTCACTACATTTGGTACATGCAAGGCTCTCATCAGTGATCCTGGATCTGAATTTACAGCGGAAGTGACCAGAGATGTTTGCCGACTTATGGACATACCTCTACAGTTCACCCCAAGTTTCATGCACCATTGCTTAGGAGCGTGCGAGCGTACTCATCGGACACTGGCTGAGCGTTTGACCCCCTACCTTACTCGGTCAACTACAGCGTGGGAGGAACATTTGCCATCTGTTGTGTTCGCCATCAATTCATCCGTCAGTGCTTACCATGGTTACTCGCCTTTTGAGGTCATCTTCGCTCGTCGCCCATCGTTTCCACTGTCTACTAGTGCAGATTCCGTACTACAGGGTGCCAGGCCGGATGTTGGTCAATACCTGGAGTCTGTGATCAAACAGCTAGACGTTGTGAGAAGTAATGTAAAGGATACAGCCTTGAAGTCACAGAGTACGATGCTGAAGCGTGCTAACTCCAGCATCAAACCACTCCATATTGACAGGGGTGATTATGTGTACCTCCTGGATGAACCCACAGGCCAGGGCCAGAAACTGAAACCGAAGTACAGTGGTCCATTTGTCATTGATGAAGTCACGAGTCCTCACATAGTTCTTCTTCAGGACCCCACAACCAAACGGCGTGTGAAGGGTCCAATCCACATCGATAGACTGAAGATCGCCTATGTTCGAGCACCTAACCCTGAAGCATATTTTCCAACTCTAGTCTCCAAACATCAAGCAGTTGAGAGGATCCCTGCTTCAACGGGAATTCCTGAGCCTCAGTCTGTATGGAGTCTTTCATTGGACAGTTCTAGTGAAACAGAGCCTCTACCCATGCGCCCTGCTCGACGGCATAGGAAACCAGCCAGATACAGGGACTCGGACCATGTTGATCCGCAGTCATTGTCTGAACTAGGCTCCTCAAGTGCTGCAGGTCACCAGAAAATCAAACGTGTTCTTGGACAGAGAAACACGGGCGCACTTGTGGAATATCTGGTGCACATTCGTGGCGAACCTTCCCAGAAAGCTTTCTGGGTAACTGCTGATCGCCTTAACACAAAAGCTCGCCGGGCTATACAGGTGAAGCCACCTCCATGTCTGCAGTAGACAAATTTTGTTCCTTGCTCGGCAATGCTTTGGCACATTTCAGTCTGTCAATACACTGTTTGGAATTGTATCTAACTATTGAAGTGTTCGGAGTCCATTGCAGGTTCAGATCTTATTTTGTAATTGTATTGTTCATCATTTGTATTTTCATATGGAGACTATTTGCTACTCTAGTCGATTTGATGTATTTTCATGCTGAGATTTATCGTTCCAAGCTCATAAATCTGTTTTCTGGTGTTTCTAGTAAGACTGATATATCAATGCCAGTCACTGTATGCATAGTTGACAAGGGGTGTAGTATGTGTATGTATTCTCAGGTGGATAGATTAATCAGCATCAACTGTGATGTTAGCCACTTCTGATAGTCCCCATTAAAACATTGCATTGACTTTTTGCTGTAGCGGCTAGCCTAACAGATGTATCCATGTTTCAAGAAGTGTTCTTCCATGCTATGTTATGCCATGTCAGTTGATAGCTTCAACACTGATGTAATTTTGCATTCGTTATTTTACATTGCTATAATCCTAGTACCGGTACATGTAGTATTCAACTCTGAAGTCGAGCTTCCAGTTTATACGCCTGTAACGCTTGTTGGCTCATGTCATATGTCATAGGTAAACCATCACCCAGTTAAGATATGAATGTGCTCATATGCTGGTATGTATTTGGTACTGATGTATTAGGTGTATTCTACCATTTTTAATCATCCCAAACTTATCATGTACATATTGTCTTGTCGGTATGATAGAAAGTTTTTGTTAGTTCTCCTGTCTATTAGTGTTAATAGGGTTCTGATATCCCACGGATGTTTGGTGAGACCTGTAATATCGCTATATGCCATTTTGGACTCTGGTTGTAGAGTATGGGTTCTATTAGCGTCGTGCAGTACTACCACTATGTATTATACACCTACATGTCGCTTCAAATGCGTTTCACATTGACAGCCACGTTACTTCAATGGCCTTCTGGTCTACATGCTAGGTATCTGATACTAATTCATGTTTAAACGGGTACATTGTTTTTTTTTGTATTGCATTGTTATTCTCATTGTTCTCATCAAGGAACCAGTTGGTTATGCTGAAAAATTGCTTGCAATTTTTTTTTCTGTGGGCGGATGTTATATTCTAGGCTGGATATAACCACCTGTTTCCCTTGCTGAGCTAATATCATTTAATAATTGATTTCTTTTAAGACAATTAGTTTATGTTCTAATTCGGATGTATCTTATTTCATTATGTATTAAGTGCATCTGCATATACACTCCCAGGTCATGTGACCTCATTACCATAAATTGGAGCTCTCCGAAAAAGGAGGCGTGTAGTGGATGGGGAGAGGGATGTAACTGTAATATGTGCTTTTGGATAATAGAAATGATGATTTATTTGGATATTTCGTTGTTCCCGAGTTTATTTTCGTCCCTGTTGCGATCATCAGTGAGTTATGTATGCAGGCCCGCATATAGCACCTGGGACACTGGCTTCCAGGAGACGAAAGTCCTAGCCTGGAGTCCAGTGTCCGCCTCGATTACTACTTCCGATTTTCTATCCAGTCTACACGTGAATATGTTTACCACAGAGTAGTATAGACAGGGGAATTACCGCGTTATTGACCTACTTCCGACAGGTGGCGCCAACAGATCATTTCCGTCTGACCTTTGTGAAGTCACTTCCGCTTCCGGTCATGTGGCATAAAGTGACCTTTTTTTTTTACATTTTATTGTACAGGTTGACGGAAAGGTATAGTGTGGTAAGTTTTAGTCCTTTTACCTCAAGGGATAAGAAAAATAGTTAGGGGAGGGGTTCGCCCCCCCCCCCCCCCCCCAAGGCATGGACAGGTCCTAAACATCCCAGGCCAGATAAGGTTAACACAGAATTTCTTCAGACGGCGGAAACCTTTAAACCGCGAAGTAAAGCTAGCAACCGCAGTGTAAAGGTTACTCCGCGGTTCAAAGGTTTACTCATTCATTCATTCATTCATTTATTCAGCAAGCTAAATTAATTGTACAATTTATGGTTTTAAAGGGCAGTTGGCGGAAATAAAACCCCAGAGGGCTTGTTCTATCCCTGTAGTAAACAATTCGATTATACATACGAATATAAGTTAAAGAAGCTGGTGAATATTGATATGAATGTAAGCGGTGAGAACATTATATAAATAAAAGCAAACACGTATCCTCCGACAATCAGCAAACTCGACGGTTTAAAGGTTTACTTTGCGGTTTGAACGGTGTAAACATTTCCAAGAGTTTGTTTGGTTTTCGTTGAAAAACTAAAACGATAAAGTCATTTATGACGACGTTACTAGAAATGACAAAAATGTGAAGAACACATGTGATCAACTAAAATCTGTTTGCAGAAAATAGGCGAAAAACATCCCCAATAAATGCAGAAAATGTAATAAAAAAATGTAAAAAAAAAGTTATCGATGTCCCCTATGGGCCACCCTTATTCAATCTTGAATGGAATAGGCAAATATACCCGGTGTTTGTCACGAATACACCATTAGTTTGCGAGCGCCTTAGGTTGAATGACCGGTAATGTATACATATTAGCCATATATGAAGTCTACAAAATATATTAATTGCAGGTCACAATGACTCACTGTTCCCATTTTTATGTAAATGGGTGATACCAAAAAAGAATAGTATCTCGCTCAAACAAAGATAAAATTCATAATAAATATATTCACTTTCAATGATCAATGACTTTCCCCGGCTTCGTACTTGCCGATATATTGTTGGCCAAATATCGCAGAATATCGGCAGGATCTAAGGATGACATGGGTCTGATTGTGGACAGGAAAATGTGGAGGTCAGCTTTTATACACACCTGGTCAGGTACACAGAAAAGAAAATTCCTTAAAAATTTAAGGAATATTCCCCGACTGTTACACGGGCGGAATATTCCTCAACATAACTAAGGAATATTCCTTACCATGTTAAGGAATTTCCTTAACATGCTACGGAATATTCCTTATTGAATTTTAAGGAATATTCCGCTGGTGTAATTGTCGGGAAATGTTCCTTAAATTTTAAGGAATTTTTTTTCTCAGTGTACTCAATATAGTCCATTAATTTCGCAGATGTACCATATATGAATGCAGTAATCAGATGCATGTAGATCTCGTGACAATTTTTATTTTGCATTTACGTTTTATTATTTGATTATTCTTTTAATGATATCAGATGTGCCCCTTTATGGTTAATGTGAAAACAAATTAAAACTTATATTTTATGGTATCCTCTATGCAAACAAATGACCGGATCCTACTTCAAGAACGGAGAGTCAGCTTGAAATGTCCGGAGAAGTCGTTCACGATATCCCGCATTCAGAAGATACGGACCGAATATGAAAAGACCTAGAGCATTATATTTGCATATCGTAAAATATTCTAATTTCGCCCTGACTATGTGAGAAGTCGTAAGTAGTACCAGCGGACAAACGTGGTCATTTTAGAGTAACAATAATTATAACAGTAATAGAGATCTCCGACATGAAAATTTCCTTAATATTTATTGATGTCAGAAAAGTGATATACATTTTCATTAAATATCTCAATATCTCGTGTTTCTTTCTGATTTCACAACATTCACAAAATCATATGCGTGCGAAAATTAACCCAGCGCGGAAAGAAGGATTCACTGTACTCGTACACCGGGGTGAGAAGATTTTCACCTGGGTGAAAACAGGATTTCACCTGGTTTAAAACAGGTTTCCACCAGGGTGATAACGCTTGCGCCCAGGAGAAAACATTTTCACCTCGGTGAAAACGTTTGCACCTGGATGGAAACTTAGGAGGAGTGAAAGATCCCCCCCCCCCCACACAAACTGAAAAAAATTATAAACAAAACTAAAATTAATAGCATGTCGTATGCGCCACCGTAAAGATGTATATTGACCTAAATACATAAAAAAATATATATTTAACAAAGATGCGACGGTATAACTTTACAAGGCATACTAAAGCTGTACATGAGAAATGCAGAAAATCAAACATTTTCAACTGACCCCGACTAGGATCGAACCCACAATCTTACCTTCTGCTGTACTGTCCACCGTCTATGCCTTTACCCGCTTCACCACCGATTTGCTGGCCGAACCTCTGTTCAGAATTTCTAGTCTTTACTATTCCCTTAGTTTCATATATAGGTCAACCGGACTCTGAGGTATGCCGGACTCTGAGGACTTCCATAGCTGTGGAAGCGCACAGTGTCCGCCAGATGCCATGGTCCGGGCCCTATATATATGAGAAGGGACATCCCTGTCTAGATTTCAGTGACCCGGACACCAACGATATCAGGACCCTGGTTTCTGCTGATAGGGGGACAACTGTTTCCGAGGGAGGACTTTCGTATCTGGATCTACCATGGTCCCCGGACCCTCATATCTGGCGGACCACGGTTGCTTCCACACCGGTACACCAGTGGTCTAAATTTCTGTAGCTTCCCTTACTACTTCTCAGTTAATAGTCATTTTCATGATGCCAACCATCAGACTGAATAAGCCTATAGCTGCTCCCAGTTTGCTTGCCTGTTACCTGTTTACCTGTTGCAATAACTTTGCAAACTGCATGAATATGTCTATATCCATCTTTATATCCATCTTTATTATGGATATATTTGAGAAAATTGAGAATTACCAATCTTTTGCATGAGCCAGATACCTGTTCAGTCAGACATGCCTTTTCAGTTATTGATGTCTTGATTTAGACTGGTCAGTTTCCTTGTATCAAATGAGCTATTATGCATTTAGAATGGTCTTGAACACACTGGTTATAGTTGAACAATGAACATTGCCAATGTGAACAAATCTAGTGTGGATAACTATTACTAGTCAGTTAAAATATTTATCTCTGTGTAAAAACTGCCAGTAAAAATGGCCAACTAAATATGCTGTGAT
>JAVTVY010007175.1:0-49547 GCA_036873755.1 Hanleya hanleyi
GCCGATCGTTGGGAGGAGGGTGTGTACGTCGTACTAAGCCAACCAAATTCGGCTATCCCAGTTTACACGGTCGAGCAAGAAGATGGTGGTGGTCGTTTAAGGACGCTGCACCGCAACCATTTGTTGCCGGTAGGGATCATAACCGGAGAAGAAATGGTTCAGATAGTACCAGGACAAGACGAAGCAGCAGACAAAAGCACTCCAAGTCCAGTAGTTGATACTCCACCAGATGTCCACTCTGAGCCATGCTCGGATTCTGAGGATGAGGAGACTGGGTCCATGCCCTTCGATGTACCAATGGCGATAGGAATCCCAGAGATTCCAGACGTGCCGTCCGTTGGTGATGAGGTTGGACAGTCGATGACAGAGGAAGCTTCTCAGCAGCCGGGTGATGACCAGGTGTCTGCTGATGAAGTACTCGCGGATCGTGGTGACGACCACACTTCTCAAGAAGTAGAAGCTGATCCGGAAATAGCTGTAGACTCGGACGATGGAGTGGCTGAAGCATCTGAGCAACCAAGTGACGAGCCTCAACGTCGCTCTTCCAGAACCAGGACGCAACCGGCTTGGATGACTTCGGGAGATTATGTGATGTGTCAATCTGACTGGAGGACCCGTATCAACGTCTTGCAATCACTAGTGGAGTCCGGGATTTCTCAGGAAACTAAGGAAGAAGCCTCCAGACTGATGATTATGCTACTACAGGCTACAGTACAGCCAAATCAGTAACGTACTAACATAAATGTCGAGGACATTTTAAAATGGGGGGAAGTATGTCGAGGGGTTACTGTTCTTTGGGCCGGGTTTTAGTCTGTTCCATTCAGTTATGTACATGTAGTGTTCGTTTGTATTCGTGACTGTTCGTGACTTATGACTATTCATTGTTTACCTTGACGGCGACTGTACTGACGAATGTAATTGGTTGGTTTATGAAAGGAGCGTGTGTATTGGTCTGAAAGCTTATTGGGTGATTTTGGGTACCTGCACGGATTTGGGGTCTAGTCGAACTGGATTCTTTGTTCATTACGTTTTCTGATTTTGAGTTGTACGTTTCTGCTGCCAGTTTTGTTTCTGTCGGGGTTTTGGGTGTTCAGCAAACAGGTTAGTTCACATTTGATTATTTGATTATTTTCACAGTACGTTGTATTGTAAATGTGGCATCGAAATAATAATATTGGTAGCTTTTGTGTAGTTTGAAGTTATAGTTCAATTTGTAGTATACGCTAATTTGCGGATATTTGTAAACGGATATTTGTAAACGGATATTTTGAATAATGCCACATATTCGCCCTGGATAATGTTTATATATGAAGCAGCTCACATTTATTGTTTGGAGCGTAGCTTTATATTTTTGTTGCGTAAATCATTTGTGTAAACCAGATCTATCTATATTGGTTTTATGAGTCTAACATTGTTAGCGGTAAAATATCTCCAAATACTTGTTTAAATTTATCAGGTGTGTTCGGGTGTGTACGGGGGTTGTAACCGCTATCACCGATGAATGGTGGGGACTTACCTTTGTCCAATTGACAGGGTGAGTTGACCTGTTTGTGCAGGCTATTCAGTAAAAATGTAATTACGTAACGGTCACCGGCCCTCGCCGTACTTGACCAGTCATAACCGGTTTAGTGTTAGTGTTATATGGCAGTTCTATTATTTGGTAATTGTAAAAGTGTTTGATGTACAATTTTATCTATTTTCCGGTTCTGTTTCTATTGCACTAAACGTATATATCATAATGCAAAGTAACGGCTCTATCTTGAAATTAATATTTATAAAGCGTAAGAAAATATAATTATTGTTAGTATATATATACTTGGGAGCGGATACATTGTGATATTTACTGTGATATTTGTTGTTTGTTATAGGGATTATTTGTCTCCCGAATAAAGTGCATATGTGACCGGACCCTTTAGACTTGTGTTGCCTCGATTCAGCGACCCGTCTACATTATAGTTATGTGAATTTTGTACTCTGTCAGTCATTGACGCTTGTACAATAAAGAATTATCTTATCTTATCTTATGGGACGTAACCATGGGACGGTCGCGAAAATAACATTGAAGTCAATGGGAATTATTTTTAAAACGTAGTTTTGCAGTTTGATTCTGGTAGATAATATTTCAGAAGTACATTAACTTTCGAGCAAGACAACTTGTATAATTTTCACTCATATGGAACAGACGCTGTCAACGAAAAACTAGCATGCTCCATGGAAATCTTACGACGTCAAACGACCGGAACTCACCCAGCAGGTCATGTGATCGACACATGAGAAAGAGACGAATAGCCTGACTGATCACCGCAGATTTAAACACAAAATAAAATAGAGAATCCCGGCGACGTAATGTCAGCCTGACTAGTGTACGTGTTGTTGTTGTCTGACAAGTCGAAATCCGACGAAGGATTTATTCGGCAACTTGAAATACTGAACTGACAAATACTTTTGATAAAAATACTCCTGTATTAAAGTTGAGAATTCCGTATTCGCTTCAAATTTAGGAAAAATCGTATAAAGCTTTGAAGCATATGTTGACTGTCAGCTATCCGCACATTTCCCTTTTCTATTCGCCAGGCAGCTAGTTTTGCCGAATATATGCATATTTTAGGGATATTCAAAACTATATTTTATTCATCAGCACAGTGGCTATTAAGATTTTCATCACTTTTCTCCCTGACAGCTACAAAAATCTTGTCTTTCAAAACGCAATTTTGTCATGCGGTACTGAACCGTATGCACAGCATGCTAAGTCGGCAGCCAGTCTATTCGTGAGACGTCTTCTCATCGAAGCAAGGCCAACGCGTAGCTCTGCAGGGTCAAAGTTTGCGGAGTTGAACTTCCTATTTCCGGGAACTACGGGGAGACTCTATCCTTGTTTATAATCCCCATAATTAATGCAGGGATCACAATTAAACATGTTATAAGCCTCACTGATTCCAGCCAGGAAAATAAGAATGTCTTTTGTTCTAGGCCAAGCGTTCATCAGAGTACCGAATATATAACTGTTCAGAGGTCAACATTTCTCTCCTGCCTCGCACCACGTGGCGCTATTGGCATGCTTATACAAATTACAATCAGTACATTTGGTAAACATCATTTGTTTAACTTTACCGGTTTCTAAGCCATTCTGTCAGCCATTCAACTTTATTCACAGGCATATAACTTTGCATCCATTTATTTATTTCTCGTAAATTGAAATCCTTCCAATTGTATTTTTTTGTCACTAACAACATTACGCCAAAATATCGGGGAAATAATATTTTGGTTAACTATGGTATATTGTACCATGGTTGTTATGTACCATGCTGTTACTATTGTTCAAAGTGGTTAACCATGGTATATTGAACCATGGTTCATCTGTACCATGGTATTACCATTGTTGAACAGAGTAACCATGGTACATTGAACCATGGTACATCTGTACCATGGTATTACCATGGTAGTACCATGCAAACCATGGTACCTATGTACCATGATACATATGTACCATGGTATTACCATGACGACCATGGTATTACCATGGTTACCATGGTTCATTCTGTTGTAATCCATGGTATTACCGTAGTTACCATGGTTCATTCTGTTGTAAACCATGGTATTACCGTGGTTACCATGGTTCATTCTGTTGTAAACCATGGTATTTTTTTATAAGAGCTGGCAATTCAAATTGCATTTTTCTTAAATTGAAATTTGAAATTTTGAAATTGAAGTAAATTCAATTATCAATTTGTAGTTGGTAACATTCTTATTGGCGTAAACCAAAACGGCGAGCCTGCCGGGTTTCACATAACCCTTGTTTTGTTTTTTCAATGTTGGAATTTTAACACCATTCTCTTAACACCGTTTTGGCGTTAAACTGGTGTCGAAACACCTCCTTTTCTTAACACTGTTTTTTGGTGTTGAACTGATCTAACACCAATTTTCAGTGTTAGATTTTCAACACCATTCTTTCAACACCGTTTTTTGGTGTTGAACTGGTCTCGACACCATTTTTCAGTGCTGGATTGGGTCAACACCATTTTCTCAACACCGTTTTTTTGGTGTTGAACTGGCCTCAACACCACATTTTGGTGTTGAATTATGTCAACACCATTTCTCAACACCACTTATTGGTGTTGAACTGACCTCAACACTAAAAAATGGTGTTGGGCCAACACCGTTTTTCTGGCTGTGTATATCAGACACGCTTTGATAGTGACTGTTCATATGAACATCATGAAGATCAAGTATTACACGATGTTCATTCGGCCCCAAGTTCCAGGCTAAGGAGAAGGACACACGTTTCGATCGTACATATCTCATTAATTTGCTATCAGTATGTGATATTCACCACGATGTCTAAAATATTTTTAGATTATATATTATAACTACCATGTTAGAGGGGAAATGATTCAATCGACCAGGAGTTGTATTTATCATCGGCAAAATCTAACATTACTCTAAGGCTGTCCACTATAATCAAATAGTCCTAACGTGGGAAGACCAAGTAATTTAAAAGCTTACTCAAAATACGCGTTTCATAAGCCTATAGTACTTCTGAGATTCAAAATAACGTGATTCTACAAAATAACGCGAATCTGACACTAAAGTGCCAGAATTTCACCTTGAACGGTTCAATAAAAATACCATGTTGATTCAAGATGGATTTGAAAGTTGAGTATTATGAAAGCACCCAAATTTTGTGTTTTACTCTCAAACATTTTCCATTAGTTGATCCGAAATATTAAATATTGTGTATTGATATACCATCGCAGTTTCATTAGTGTAACTCCTCCAACTTTTAGTCGGCAAGATTATTGATATATAGGCGTCACTTCCAACATTCAGCAGACAACTGTCAACAACAACAACAACGGATTCCTGCGTCAAGATATATACGCCATCGTGAAGGTGAGTGAGAACATGCAGAGCTTTGATAATATAATCAGCCTCAGATTCTGTCAAATTTTCCTTCCAGTCGAATCAGAATGGATGTATATAATTCATGGTCATTTGCATCTAGTTTTCCCACAGTATAATGATATCATCTACATATCCTCTCCTTCTGAAATGAACCGTTTCCATGAACATTATAATCTGGCAATGCGTCCAATAAAGCCTCGATTAAGTGGTTCGAATAATGAAAAGGGGCGTGTTCTTACATCGATTTCACGACAAGAGACCATTCAAATTCTGACACTGTCAACTGGACAATACCATTCCAGGACCTACATATGTCGTATCCATATCTCGCGTAATAGCATTTGCTACATCCTGTAGAAAAAATGAGACAATTTCAATCAACATCACAAAAAATGGTTCGACATGGCTATACTACCAGTTAGCGCCTTCACTAAAAGATTCTTGTATTTGGTGAGAATTTGGTATTTTCTACATTTCATAACTTGTCTTTTGTTAACTATAGGGATATAAGGCTGTGTAATGTACCATCCTCATGATATCCATATGAACAGACGCAATCACGCGTGACGCAGTTTGAGACACTGAATCTCAATTATACTCCAAAAAACGACATGGAAATATAGTTGGATTAAAGAATTTTATGATGTCTTGCCGGCATCATCTAAAACTGTTGACCGTTTTCTCTATCAAGAAGCTATAGCCTGTGTTTATATATATTTATTTTACGCATGAATTTTGACGCTACTCTAGCTTAGTGCATGTTGTTACACTGTCAAAAGGATTGTGTGAATTTGACCCAATAGTTCTGAGTATAGACGTGACGGACCAAAGGATTTGGGCTCAAATTTTATCTTGACCCAAACTGTTCGGGTCCTTTTGATATTTTGCGTACGTCACGTCTACACCCAATCCTTCTGACAGCAAAAATCCTTCATGGATTCCGGATCTGACGTTGGTATCCAGGCGAAGAACGTTTTTTCTTCATCTGAAGCTTCAAGTTTTCACTGAAAGCGATTAGCAGATACGGTGGGAAAGCCATGGTGGTGAGAATTCACGTTGGCTATAAATGTTGAACGCTTCAAGTGGCATTTTTGACACTTGTAAGTTATTTGGTTTACTCACACTGTTGGTATATGTTGTGAAATCGGAACCTCTATACACAATAATATGTGGTTGTTGACTCAGATACGTTGGTGAATATATAACTGTAGTCGGAATATCATAATGTAAAATTAGCTAGTCTCACGCTGGAATTTTGTTGTCTTTGAAAAATAAATTTCGAGCTAATTTTTAGTAAAATGGACTACGTGTTAATCAACCAATGGAATATAGCCATAAACAAAACACGGGCCCCGCGTTAATTAACACGGACCCCGCTTTACTCAACCAAATATAAATAGCCACATAAACTACCATTATAACTCTAAAGAGGGAGAATGTGTAACCATCGGAACACTTTGATAGAAGAGTACTTCATTGTTGGATTGAAGTATCGTGATATTTACTGCAACGGAACAATGGATTAATATTTCATTTGATGGTCACAAAATCTTCCTCCTTAGCTTTAATGGTGAAAGTGTATGTGGTCATATTTCAATGGTTGATCAACGCGGGGACCGTGTTATTTTTATATGGTTCTATTTAATGGTTGGGTAAGACGGGGTCCGTGTTATGAACGGTTGAAAGCTCGAGAAAAAAAAGAAAATTACTGTTTTTGTCGAAGAAAACTTTTTATTTGGCAAAGAATTTTCCTTTTTGTGGTCAAATTTTTTTTTGTAGCTAATTTTTTTCTCCATGTCCCTTTTACGGCTCCATTCAAAAAGGCTATTTTTATACAACTTATCCACATCAGAAGACCAGCGGTCTTTTTATATGTATATTATTTGAAAAGTCTTAGTAAAGCAGAAATACGTCTCAGAACCATGTGGCAGTTTTCAAACTTTTTTTCTTCACCGTATACCATTTTTCGGTAATTTCAATGTATTCTGAAACACATCCAAGTTGGTTGTATAGATTAACGTACCTGTTGCATGTTAAAGGTAGTCCTGTTTCTTCTTTGTTTTCTCCTGATCAAAATTTCACCAAAGTTTGGTGTAGGGTTAGCTATCGCTGATGGAATGTTGATGGCTTTGCCGTAATGACCATCTGATAATTGAGATTAAAATAAACGGTAAAAGAAATTAAGTTAGAAAAAACAGAAACAGCGTAGAATATTCATGGAATAGTCATAAAATGAATCAAACAATGCTTTAATTTATCCATATATCTAAATTATGAAATAACCTGTACTTACATGATGATTGTTCTCCATAGATAAAGTCCGCTGAGAAGGGGTAACCCATGGGCAATCTTGGTAAGAAGTGGGCCGGGTATACTGGATTCATCGCCTCAGCTCGTTAACAATATCTTCAAATCTACCCAAAGCGGTTCTGCAGTAGAATAATAATTAATAAATAATTTGACTTCAATTTGAAGAAAAAAAATTAATTACGCGATTTGCCCTAAAATGACACTGATTAAACGACAGAAGAGATTTGACGTTAAATGATTTAAAAGATAATTATTAGATGGTAAAGACATAGCTGGGCATTGTTCCAAACCTGCTAAAGGTGCTATATCCGCTATTGATAGCTTCCGGCAGCTACGCAATGGACGTCTGGGAAGGTATAGACAGCTCACGAAAGGCGAGTAGAGCAATCCACGATTCATGTACCACCGCAGATAAAACTGACAAAGGTATGACCGCAAAACAAGGAAACATTGATTTTATTCCGGTGCCCAAAGGTAGTCACAATAACAAGGTCTAAGAAGGCTAGACCGGGCGATTGATGATGAAATACCGCCTCGAGTTTTAATTACACCCTCCCTTTCCGCCATTGCTCAGAAATTAATGAGAAGACAAGGAAAGGCTTGCAATCGCCGGGAGACATCCATACAGTATTTAAGCCGTTTCTCCAAACTCTTAATGATGTTACTTTTCGCAGATAATTGTGGAAACAATGAAAATGGCTCCCAGCGAAAAAAACGAAAGTCAGATGGCAGATGAAAAAAGGAAAGAATGAGATGTTAAAATGTAAAGATCATGAGCGGAACACAAGGTTCATAGGTCATGCTTCTATTATTATATTATTTTAAGTTTAGTAAATAATTGTTAACAATCGGATGCTTTCTATTCTGCAAAATGTAAAAACAGTTTGGTGTACAGCAGTAGCGCAGAGTCACATCAGTTACATCGTTATCTGCTGTGGCACTGTCACGTCAGTTCTATCGTTTTTAGATGCGGAAACAAAACCCACAGGCACACAGGGTAATATGGAACATTTGAGCGATTGATTACACGACTAGTATAATTAAACATTGACTACGAGTATTAACAATTATGAGTCGGGAGCTTTCAATATTATGGAAATAGGAAGGAGACAAATCTGGGATATAATAATGTAATAATATTATTCAGCATGTAATTTTTATGTCCCTTTAACGGCGCCGTAACACACACAGCGTGCGAAGAAAAAATATCATTGATACATCATTGATCATATGATATATTGGTCTGAATGAAGAATAGCAAGATAACATAGTCTGTATGGAGGAAAATCCTGTCATACGGGAATATTTATAAAATTCCGTTTGTGACAAGTATAATAAAGGAGGGAATCATACGATATATTATTGTAGAATCGGTCTCTACATAGAATCGGTCTCTACATAGAATCGGTCTCTACATAGAATCGGTCTCTACATAGAATCGGTCTCTACAATAAGATTTTGTGACGCGAATTGATATCGTCAGATTGCTAACAGGACCAAGTAAAAAAATTTACACGCCACATTCTAGGTCTTTGACAATAGTTACTATCCAGAAAAGGGTGACTATATCGAATATTCATTGTGAGTGAGAGCTAGACTGAATATACAAATCTTGAATCCGGCATTTATTAGCCAGCCGCCGTCGGTAAACAATCTCAGTATCTATAATCAAAATAACT
The DNA here is from genome assembly GCA_036873755.1 of Hanleya hanleyi. Lineage (NCBI taxonomy): Eukaryota > Metazoa > Mollusca > Polyplacophora > Lepidopleurida > Hanleyidae > Hanleya > Hanleya hanleyi. The sequence goes on from JAVTVY010007175.1 coordinate 8,892, forward strand.
CATTCATAAGACACAATATTAGCATAAGAAAAGTATATGTATAGCTAGAAAAGCTAAAGAATATATTACGTTACACCATCTTCATACGGCTTATCACGGACCGCGGAGCAAAGGGGCCTGGGTGGGCTTCAGCTCCCCCCCCCCCGTACACTTTTTGAGACAGCAATGTTATAAGTCCTATCTAAGGTGGCACCAATCCAGCATTTACATGGACGATATAGAGTCCAGCCCCATCACTTTCAAACATCACTGCTCATAGCCTGTCAGGTTAATCAGAACGTCTTTGGATTATGATCGTACTTTGCCATCATGACGTGAAAAACAAATGTATATCTCTCATGACGTCCAATATGATGTCAAAAGATTTAGCCAAAGCATGATAATATCGTCTATATTACGTTTAGCGAATGAGGTGGAATATGCATTGGATTTGTTATCTGTACGCATAATTCCAGCATGCCAGGCGTTTTCATACGAGAACAAATATAGGCCCACCAAGCTGTGATGAAATTTCATAAATAAACTGAATACCACAAATTCTACTCACAGCGTTACACGTAACAGCTTATTTCAGGCAAGTTATATCCACGCGTTATATCTGAGACGTACATGTGTACAGTGCAACTTGTCTATCCAGATAAGAATTATAGCTGGGATTCGAACACACTGTTGTCTTCGACACCAGCCACCCTATCGGTCTAAATCCACCAGTGAAATCAGATTCCCTCTCTGGCATTTAGACGGTTTCGTATAGACGTAGAAAATCTTATGAAATCTTAAATTTTAACCGTCACGTAGTTTCAGTAAATGGCAAGTCATTGTAGTTGCCATTTTCTCTGGTCCCGATGTCTTTTCACATGCACGACGTTACTATGGGTACAGAACCTATGATAATTACAACATTACAGGGAAGTGGGAAGAGGTGCCGACACACTGACAGAGCCACATGACTTCACAGTATAGCCTTTCGGTTAACCTATTCTGAAGCACATACCAAGAATCTAACGATTCGTGATATGTGTTGTATCTCAGGTACGCTTTTATCGTACCTGTTCATGTGGCAACTTGGATGATATGACCACACGGCCCCTAGCACCGGCATAAGCGGTATTAGATACAAATCTAAAGAGCTATGATGGAAATGCTCTGACAACTCGTATATTGGTAATTGTTGAGCTGTTTCGCTGTGACACTAGATTAGAATTAGTGCAAAATTATCATCATGACGAGGCTACCAGAAAAAGAGCAAAAGGCCCCGAAATTATAGTTGCGCTGCTCATGTACTCAGTATATAGATTGTGGAGAGTATCTGAGGTGATAGGGGAGAACATTGTCATCTCAATACCGCGGGTACTGACCGATGATCGCGTCAGAGGTTTGATAGCGAGTTGGTTAGTATTTCATTTGTGGGATGATTTTATCGCGCCTGATTTTAATACAGTGGAGGATTTGAACGACGATGACTTGATTGTACAGATAAGCATAGAGCCGCTCAGAAAAAATGACTGGATGAAGTTAAGCTATTAATAAATGTTTAGCAGATGTGTTTTCAATGGGTGCACGCGCAAGGAAAGCTGGTACGTGTTTAATATTTCATTATATAGATTCGTATATTGTCTGTTCAGTATGTTTGTCGCGCATGGCGTCTCTAATGAGCGTGTTAATGTGATTGTTAACGATATTAATCTAATCTTCCCATCGTTTAGTTCTCCACTCTATTTGTCAGTTCGGTTTATACAAATTAAACAATATGGCCGGCAGACAAAAGGTTAACCATATTGTATTGAGGACCTGCTTTTGTGAATTGATTTGCGTCCAATAGGTCCGGAAAACGAGGAAATAAAGAAAAATTAAATAGCTCCATTCTATGTATCAGGCGGTTTATGGTATAAAATCAATGTATGCTGTGAACTGTTACAGGCTATAAGATGCCACCCGCCTGTTTTTCCACAATAGCGTTATTAGCGCTAACCATTACGGCTAATTGACGCGCGACGTTGAGCAGATAGCCCGCGTTAGTGTCGGTCTAACCGCGCGGGCTGTCAGCTATATCATGAAAAGTTGCCCGACAATCGTATCTTCGTATTCGTCATGGAAAATAATTCATTTGTGATTCTTTGTAATGGGAGAAAATTAAATATTTCGTTATCTCGCGGGGCGATGGGCGTAACCTGATCAGAAGACATTTTATAGATATCTCATAACTTAATTAAGCTGATTGGGTTTAAAGTCTCTCCATCATATTTGGTTTAATCCCTGAGAGATGATAATGGAAGTTTGATAAACCCCAGTCCCGGCTCTACTCCGCGTCAGTATTTACCGTTCTTTTAGACTGGATACATGTGCCTGTATGACGCGGAACACAAGTTAAGAAAGTTTAACTTGCGTTTTCCCCAATGGTGACACGTTATTACATATACGCCAGTACCAGATTAACGATATCAGTATCAGGACGATCCAGCTCTTGTTGGAAACCCGTATAGCTAGATATCCCCAAATTATTGTAAATGACAAGTTGACAGATATATACCCAGTTAGGGTCAGTCATCATGAATCAGGGGTGGGGCATGTGCAAATTGAGACAGGATCATGCTTTTTCATTCAGAGCTAGGATTCATGATTCGAGAGACTGAATCCTATAAAGACACATGGTAATAGTCATATGCATATGATGTGCGGCAGGATATCTTGCTAGATCAAAGAATTTCTCATTTGCCTCCATCCTAGCCCGGCCACTAATTATAAAGAAGAATCTTAATTGAAAGGAGCAACATAGACAGGAAAATAGTATTATTCCATATCTATTAGAATGATGTAAATATATTCGATACATAAATAAGGTGTTTTTCTTGACACTAGAATGAACAGTTTTCATCTTTCCTGACTATTATGACTGCAGATATATGACTGTTATTGTTCTTTATGACTGTGGGTTGTTCATGTGAAAATAATGAGGACATTGTATGAACAGTACTTTTTTTTGCAAAGTAGTTTTCATCTTCACGAGGAGAATTTTTTTTAGTGCAATGTTGTGAAAGAAGAATAATAATATATTGGACGGAAATCGATCAGATTTGGAGCATGCAGCACGGTGCAGCATCAACAGCGGGTGATGCGAGCCTAAATGAATTAATGCCGGCCGGTCATATAATTGAATAATTAAAACAAACGATCATCATCGTTCAGAAACCCCGAGCTCAACTCGTAGAGGCGACATAAAGATGGACGAGGGAATTACACATGATTATTAATTAATAACTTACCGACATAGATTGATCAACCTACCTCTAGCACTGGGAATCCACCAAATTGGCTCGAGGGAAAAAATCACAAGGTCTTTGTTCGCAAAAATTTCTGTCTTTTATATATGCTTCCCCCTTCAAATGTGTCTCATGCAGGAACAACTTGATAAGAGTTATCAACTGCCTCAATGTAACTGGTCTAGCGGTACTGGTATATATCCGAGAGCTCACCTATGTTGGATATTAACGGGAAATGTTTTCATCAGATGTCTCTAACACATGACTGTGTTATCCGCATAAAGATCCATAGTGTAACTCGTTAATTTTCAAAAAAAACAACACCTGGTTTCTTGAATCAATTCAAACATCATCCAGGTTTCCGCTCTGGCTTGTTATAGTTTCCTTATTGTACGCGTATTTCTCCGAAGTTTGGGCCTATCAGTGGGTTATGCACGTGCATATTATGGATAATTCGTTCAGCAATGGAGATGTCATTGTAACACATACAGAGCGCCGAATCTGTGCACTGGGAGAGAGATGGCAGAATCTAGGTGTTGGTGGACGAGAGGCAATTGACATGCCCCTCAGCAATGAACGCATACCGCCTGCCCATCCGGAATCCAAAAGGGACCACTTTGAACAAATATACCAATATTTCATTAAAGGGAATTAATGGACTCCGGTACGAGTAAAATAATTAGGAAGACATTAATGCAATTTAGTGCTTTTGCTTTTTCGCTTGGCTGCAATATGCATTTGTGTGCGAAGCCGTCGACCTGGGACCGCTCTGTGTTTTCCCACACCATTCAGCCCTGCTTACATAGGCCGTCGCTTGAATTGAAATTTTAGAGCAATAAAGCGGACGGTCCAGTAGATTAAATAGATTAACAATATTGCATTAATTTTCCATGAATGAGAAGACAACATTCGGGTGATAATGAGGAAACATTAGCCGGCACAAGGGATGAATGTCATTGATCAGACGGCTGTAGGCCAGGCTCGTCAACTGCTGTCGTCAACCACGCTAATTCTGTTTGCACTATTGTCCATGTCATTATACAACTATTGCTTAAACGTATAACACCTAATTATCGTTACCACTATGCTAGTTTTGACATCTTTCCGACATATATAAGTGCGAAAGACGCGGTAACATGTAAATCGTCTTCACCAGTTTAATTACATCAGGGTATCAGACAATCCCGAGAAATACAAATTAATATTGTCGTTATTGATAGAGGGGGATTTCAAAACGCGACGTCGGCTTTTCGACAAAACGCGACCTCGAGTTTTGTCCTATCTCTTCAAAGTTGTGAAAGTCGACGCGCGACGGAGAGGTCGACGTCGCGTTTCAAAAGTCGACGTCGACTCTTTCCGTTGCGCGTCGCGCGTCGAGTTTTGATTCTTCAACATCAACTTTTGAAATTCGACGTCGAGTTTTGTCCTATCTCTTTAACATTGCAAAACTCGATGCGCGACGAAGAGGTCGACGTCGCGCTTCAAAATGCGACGTCGACTTTTCGCGTCGCGCGTCGAGTTTTGCATGTCGACGCGCGAGATTAACTTGGCACAGATAGAACACCATAGTTGTCCCTAGTTCCTCGATGTCGCTCGTTTACGCTTCGTATAACAATATGTTGCTTTCGCATTTCAGATACAAACCCATATCGGAAGAAGCAAAGGAAGAGCACCATAGGGTTTATTGATTAATTACCTAATATTTGAACACGACCTCCATTTTCACTGTTGGTGACCTAAGAGAAAAAGAATAGATCAAATATATTGGGCATCAGACGCCCATTGGGGACAGGAAATTCTTGTTGGGCAAAAGGACATAAAACTCATAGGAAAGCTATGGGGTTGGGGAAAGTGACTTAAATAAAAAAAAGAGAAAATAGGAAAAAAGGTATAGATGTACAGAACGCCCACACGGGGCCGGGAACACAAAATCTACATGTACACACTTTAAAATGTGCAGCTTCATCTGTCGTCATTAAAATGTGCCTATTAGAGTGGTATCCCAATACGAAGAGGGGACGAGGGATCCAAAAAGGGCATTTAACGCGCACTGAGGATTGGAACATGAATTTGTCCTGTCTGTATAACACGACAGTTTAGGTAGAAATATCGCGATGGTCGCTTTGAGTGACCTAAATGACACAAAAATAAAAAATGTCATGCATCAAAGGCTACAATTTGGAGGCTGGGAATTTAATGATCGGAAGCTATAACAATTTTGTTAGCATAGATATCTAACACCCACAGGAGCCACAAACATATATTACATACTGTAACAGGTGCAAATTCTGTGGCTATTGAAATATATCCAGGATGCAATCTAAGGCAGATCCAGGGTAGGGGAGGGTCCAAAAAGGGCAAATCCACATCCGAAGGACGGGTTTTACGCTAGTATACGTAGAGCATATACATCGACTAGTAGTATTTGCTAGATCCCGTGGACGGAACATAACCCACTGCATAGTTTGGTTCGACTTTTAGACGTCTTCTTACATGTACAAGGCTATATACATCTCACACATAAACTGATGACAAAATATCACCGTGCTCGATCTTTGACACTAAACATTTCGTACCTTGTGTCAATTACAAGCGTCTGGTCCGTCATTCATAATTCAGCCGTCGTCCATTAGAGAATATCCGCGTCCATAATCCAAAGACCTATTCCATATTCCATATAACAGTATTAGCACCAAATTCAAAAAGACAATCATAGTATATATAAACATAGGCTTGTTTCCTGCAAGAGAGAAGCGGTCAACAGTTTTCAATGATGCCGGCCAGACATCATGATGTTCCAAAAATATCAAATCCGTATCGCTGATCAGTATTCTTAATCCATAATATTCGTTGTAAAGTCGTCATCTAAAGAATGATGTATCTCAGTCACGCTTTGATTGTGACTGTTCATATGAGTACCATGAGGATCTTGAAGTACATGGGTTCATACGGCCCCTAGCCCTGGGTTAAGCGGAATTAGACACAAGTTACGGAATGTAACGCCATAGATCTTGCACGCTACGCTCGTATTTTGCTATCAGCATGCGATATGTATCGTCAAATTTGAGAAACTTTGAGTGGAGGCAAAGTGGAGGCAACAATGTTTTGTGACGTTGATTAAAATCGTCACATTTAACACAGGTCCCACTGGAATATTACTGTCCAGAAAGGGATAGTTTACGATGTCGAAATTGTAATAATCTTACCCGCTTCATTTTTATAGAGATATAGGTCTAAATACTGTAGGGTTATCTTTAGTGTCCTTCAAATCCAGTGAAGGTGGATATATATCCTTCACTGCGTCATTTATATAGCGATTATCCACAGCGAGAAGATCGTCTATATAGCCCTTTGGTGAATGAGAAGGAACAGGCTTTGAATGGATCGGTTTTTGAAAGCGCCTGCATATAGTCATATTCATAAAAGAACAGGAGGGAGGGAGGGAGGGAATATGGCTTAATGTCACACTCAAGTTTGTTTCACTCATATGGTGACAGTCAGTTTGGTTGATGGAGGAAGCCGGAGTACCCGGAGAGAACCACCGCCCTTCGGCAAGTAACTGACAAACTTTCACACATGGACCAGCTGGGCTCGAACCCGTGCCGGTTCAGCGGTGTGAGGCTAGCGGCCACCAGCGAAGCGCCTTAGACCACTCGGCCACCGAGGGCCCCATATAAGAGAACAGATATAGGTCAGCCAATAGGGGTGCACAATTAGTACCCATTGGAATACCTATATGCTGTTGATATATTGTGTTGCCAAATTTCACATAGATATTTTTAATGAGAAATTCAAGCACCTCTATAAACAAAGAAACATCCCATGAATGATATCTCTTGTATGTAGTAGAGCTAAAGAATGCTTTATGGCTTCCGACATTAATATATCTATTATCAGTTTTCTTGAACACAGATACTATTAATGAACTTAGACCATCAATAAGGTCCTGATGAGGGATTGGGGTATAGAGAGTCGAGAAATCCCATGTGGATACATGTCTATACGGTATGTGACAGTTAACTCAGGGCTATTTGAGAGCCATGGCTTCAGCATCTCCATAGTGTTCGAACGAACAGTCACAACCAAATAAGGCAGAGATAATACTCTATAGATGACCTAGAAATTGAGTGGGTACAACGAGTGATTTGACGACACGTCAGTGTCTTAATGACATCGTTGAAAAGTGACGATCGCTTCTCTTTTGTGATTCTTTAGATTGTGTTTATTCATATATCTTATTTCTGCTTGTATTGTTGGTGATAAATGATGTGTATACGAAATAGCCTATACTCCAGCACTTACTGGGTTCGTGAACAAGCCTTTTCAAAGCAATAGTTTTCCAACCCAATTGAGTGCGCGCGCACGCACGAACTGACTATATCCAGGGAGTCCAGACAGTATGACAACACTTCTTTGAGGTAGTCCGCTGATGGCTTTGGGCGTTGACGGCCATTTTCCATCTTTTTGCATGTTTTCCCAGTAGATTATCTCCCTCCCATAAGTTAAGAGGGAATTAATTTAAAAGACTTCTAGACGAGAAATTTGTGCAGCAACATTCATTCAATTTGATAACTTTTGATAGACATTGTGATTATCGTCAAACATTTAGAATATAAGAGAAATTTAAATACTATTAATATGATTTTTTCATGAATATACTTCAAAACTGGAGCTATTCTCTATGTTTTCCGGGTTATCAAATGGAGCATGGGTCAGTCCATTTAACATTGTCAACAGCTAAAAATGCACACGAACCTAATTTTTTCCTTTGTTTATCCTCATATTACACAATTATGAATGCAACAACAAACATTATTAAAAAATGTATTACTTTGATGTACTACCAGCGAACATCCTTAAGATTTAATTAAATTAAATCGCTGACCAATGAAAACGCTCTTACTATAAGAGCCGCGTGATTTGCCGTTTGGCCAATCGGTGCGTCTGTTACACTGTCGTATAGCATGCCCAGGAGACTGTATACGAAATAGATACTTCGATTACTGATGTCATAAATCTGTGTGGTCGATGGCTGCCCACTGAATGTTTGATCTGGCGCCGATTTTCAGTATGGTTTATTCAGTGTCAGCTGATACTGAAACTGATCTCTATAAAGGTTTAGAAAATTCTCAGTTGATTTCAATGAACCATGAAATGTAAACTATGCTCAGTCCAATCCATGGCAGTTCAGATGCACGACAATCCAACAAAATAGATAAAGGTTCAAAGAAGCTAACGGGCTGTAATGCCATTTTGGGGGGCAACACAGAGAAGCTGACTGCAGCATTTGATTGATGTATAATAAAGTATTTACTGGTTTTGTTAGGCAAGGTGTCGTCCCCTGGGTTGGAGGATTGTAGTACTGATATGTCGATGGTAGTGGGGGTATTTTTCAGTTTATTTAATAATTTTCTTGTCAGTCATTCGAAGGCTGAACATGGCCTCAGTTCCCACTAGGGTTAGCCGTGTGTATAACTATTTAATTTCGTGGACTTTCACGGAACGAATCCAAGATGTGACTGTGACAGTTATAATAGAACTTTCACATTACATGCCGCCATCTTGTTTTTTGGGAAATACGGTGGCCAGAGATATTACATTCAATCAAAACGGTGGAAATTTGGCAGAATGGAACCGCATCGAGTTTAATTTTGTGTTAGTGGAAGCCTTGGGACACTATCTGTTATCAAGGGTCCGCGAAACCGGCCAAGTCGTCATCTGTCAGCGGCGAAACAAGATAATTTCATTTAGAAGATTATTGGACAGAGCACCATTGGGATGCCGCTTTATTAATGACTCGGCTTAAATTTCTCGCAAAAGTTACATCATGATTCCAGCAGACAGGCAGGGTTCAACATGAAGAAATATGATTATGTTAGGACGTAAGCATAAAAAAGACAGAAGAAACTTTAATAGAAAGACTATTCCTAAACGTGTATGGGTAACCATATCATCCTGAAGAGCGAATGGTAAGATTGAAAGCAAAAAAAAAAACATCAGACGTTTGCACGACAAGCTTTCAGGAATCAACGGAGGATAACGTATTTAGCATAAGTGATCATAAATGTCGGAAGACGATTATTGCCAAAAAGAGCCGCGATCAAAATTGCATTAGCAGTGGTGATGAATTTAATTCATCAAACACCTATAATCATATTTACCGTATTACTACTTATGGCGCAATTTCATCTCCAAATCTAATTTGCAGTATTATCAAGAGAAATGCGAAAATCCATTTGAATTTCTGATATGATAATTCGATTGACGATATCAGAAGTTTAAAGGTATTTCTTAATCCCTAATGCTGGTGGCACTTAAGAGGTTATTTAATTTGGGCTATTCTTAAGCTGAAGATTAATGCATGTCTCTAGCTTCACTCATATGCTGCTACAGTATTCCAGTCGCTGCTTATATTGAACCTCATCTCAAGACTATATTTCGGTTAATTCTAATGCAATTGATTAAATGAAGTAGTGGTTCAATGTGGGTATGTTTACGACATTTGCAATACTGTCCACGATTATTCCGCCATCATAACAAGGCAAATCTAATTTACTGGAGTTCCAATTAATGTAAATGTTAAGTCGACTCCATTTACTGCATTCCCAAAACGATCTTCACCAGACTTAGTATAAGCAAAACGCGTCTCAAGATGGTTGTTAGTTTTTCGGTGTTACGCGTGTGTTTTTTTGTTCCCCGCCGCAACGCGGCCGGGGGACTTTAAAATGGTTCTTGGTTCTATGTGTTCGTGCATGTCCGTGCATGTCTGTTCGAATGATTACTTCCTAACGCTTTGTTGGATTCTTCCGAAATTCGGCATGCGCATTCCTTGCGATAAGACGCCAGTCGGTATCACATTTCAGCAACATCTGCCTGAAGGTGGCGCCACTGGGTCAAAATGGATCTTGCTTCTTTGTGTCCGTGGATGTCAGTTACAAGAGATAACTTCCAAACGCTTTCTTGAATTCTTCCGAAATTCGGCATACGCATTCCTTGTGAGAAGACGCGGTTGCGTACTGGATTTCAGTAACATTTGCCTGAAGGTGGCGCCACTGAGTTTCGCTTCCTCGTGTCCGTTCCACTTAAAATGACGGTCGATTTTTTCTTCTTTCTTCCGCTTCTCGCTGTAAGTTTTGAATTTCATGTCGCTTTAAAAGAAGGACACCATTTTCTTGAATTTGCTGCCCAGTCCTCACATCATATGATTTACACTAAAGCTTTTGCATGAACCATATTTTATTTCAGAAGTATAATATGAAATAACTGGCGGGGATTTCCCCAGTACCGAACCCCTGGTTATTGAATTTCGTGTCATCTTAAATGAAGGACAACATTTCCTTCAATTTTGCGATCAAATAATTGTAATCCACATCATATGATTTACCCTAAAGCTTTTGCACGGACCATATTTTATTTCAGATGTATAACATGAAATACCGAACCCGTTTTTTTTTCGTTTTTTTTTTAATTTCGTGTCATCTTAAATGAAGGACAACATTTCCTTCAATTTTGCTATCAAATAATTGTATCTCACATCATTACCCTAAAGCTTCTGCAGGAACCATTTGTGTCCACACGTGTAACTTACTATATATTAATTAGAACTGAGTTCCTAAAGTTTGGGTGCACACTGGATCAATTTCCTGAATTGAATTGAATTCCACCTTGTGGTTTTTCGGACTGACAGATGATGGCATGCAGTTGTCAGTGTGGTTGTTTCATGTACAGGGAGCTTTCTATGGCTTTCATGTCAGCACACCTACCACTACCCTCAAGAAGAGCATGTCCCCATCCCCAGGGCGCTGAGCCGCACCCTCTATCTCCCAAACTAGCCCTTGCCCGACCCTCATATATTGTGTTTGGGCATATATATCTCCAATATATCTTGGCGGAAGCTGAAATTTGTGTGTTGTCTGCAATATTGGGATAATTGCAATCCCAAAAGGTTTCAATTTATCAGGCACAGACCCTTGTTTTTGTATTTGGTAAATATGTCCCTTGTCTATAGATCTTGCTTGGAATTGTTTTTCGTGCCAATCCGCTTCTGGGTGGCGCCACCTCGGACCAAGTTAAAATTGCATCTCCAGACAATATCTTTTGAAACCTTAAGGATTCTTTCCAAATTTGGTGTGGTGGTACCTTGCCTAAAATCTGGCTTGAGAATGTTTTTCATGTTGATAGGGGGACCACCTGAAAGCTAAGTTAAGTGTTTCCAGACAATAACTTTTGAAAACCTGAACCGATTCATTCCAAATTTGGTGTGTAGGTACCTCGCCTCAATTTCTCGTTTGGCATTGTTTTTCATGCCGATCCACATATAGGTGGTACCACCTGGGGGAAAGTTTAAAATTATGTTTCCGGACAATAACTTTTTAATTCTTTCCAAGTTTGGTATACATGTACCTTACCTGAAGGTTTCACTTGGTATTGCTTTTCTTGTCGATCTGCTCATAAGTGGCGCCATCTGTAGGCCAAGTTAACATTTTCTACTTCCAATGTCAAGGGATCTTGCCTCAAGATCTCGGTTGGGATTATTTTTTATGCCTATCTGCCTACACATGCGCTACCTGAGGGCCAAGGTAAAATTGCATTTCCGGACAGTAACTGTTGGATCTTAATGAATTCTTTTAAATTTGGTATGTGGGTACCTACCATCAAGGCATCTTATGGGGCCATGTTAATGATGTTTTTCCTAAGTTTTACGTTTTTACTTTCTTTTTTACAAATAATGAATGTTTCCTTTACTAAAGACGCAAAAGGCATGCCTCCAATCGTATTCGATCGACTGTATCTAGTTTCTTCAATATTTGGCATATGCATTCCTTGTGACAAGATGTTGATTGGTATTGCGTTTCAGAAAGATCTGCCTGTAGGTGGCGCCACTAGGGTTCTTTCCGTTCTTTTGTGCTGCAAGCAATAACTTTGAAACGCTTTGAAATGTTGCTCGAAATTTGGTTTCCGGGCAATAACTTAAGAACTACTCATCAAATTCTTCCCAAATTAGGCATGCATATACATGGTACCTTGCCATGAGATGTTGCTTGGGATTGCGTTATCCACTTCTGCTCAGAAAGTGAAGCCACCTGATGACAAAATCTGAAATTTGTTTTTGGCCAGTAACTTGAGAACTGCATGCTCATCGGATTCTTCTCAAATTTAGCATGCATGTGCCATGCCAGGAGATGTTGCATGAGATTGCCTTTCACCGGGTGGGAAAATCCCAAATTTGTCTCCGGGTAATACCATGACCTAAGATGTCGCTTGAGATTGTATTTCGCCCACTTGCGCGTATAGGTGGCGCCACCAGGTGTTAAAATCAAAATTTGTTTTCAGCCATTAACTTGAGAACTGCTCATCGGAATCTTCTCAAATTTAGCATGCATGTATCATGCCAGGAGATGTTGCATGGGACTGCCTTTCGCTCACTTTTACTTACAGGTGGTGCCACCTGGTGGCGAAATACCAGATTTGTTTCCGGGTGATAACTTGAGAACCGCTCATCACATTCTTCTTAAATCTGGTATGAATATATCATGACATATGATGTCGCTTGGGATTGCGTTTCGCCCACTCGTGCTTACAGGTAGCACCACCTCGTGTCAAATCTAAATTTGATTTCGCTCATCAGACTTTTCTTCAATTTGGTATGCAGATACCATGCCATGATATGTCCCTTGGGATTGCATTTCACCTGCTTCTGCATACCGTTGGCGACACCTGGTGGAAAAATTTGAAATTTGTTTCTGGCAATAATTTGGCAACTGTTCATCGGATTCTTCTCAAATTTGGTATTCATATGCCATAAGATGTCACTTGGGATTGTGTTTCGCACACTTGTGCATACAAATCTAAATTTGGTTTCCGGGCAATAAACCCTTTTCAGATTCTTCGCAAAGATCGTATGCTGATACACCATGTCATGAGATGATCCTTGGGATTGCATTTCGCCCACTTGCACCTACAGGTGGCGACACCTGGTGGCAGATTTAAAATTTGGCTTCCAGACAATAGGTTGAGGATGCATTCAGCTTCTCGTCAAATTTGGTTTGCAGATAATATGCCTTGAGATGTCACTTGGGGTCGCTTCTCGGTTACATAATTTCCATGCTTCACTGCATGGAAACTATATTACAGAAGCAAAAAAACGTTCAGTCAACCGTTCTGAGTTGATTTTCAAACTTAGGAAGGCAGAAAGACCCTTCCACATCCAACGCCTATGAAGTAGCAGTTGCCTCCCTCGTGTATATCCCCCGAGACAAACAATGCTAAAAAATATTGCTGCCATTTCGGTGGGGGACTTAGCATCCTCTGGCTGCTTGTCTGTCTTGCTTTTACTAAAGTTCGGTAAAATAGTTGGCAATGGTTATATTCTTGAAGAATATGGACATATAATAACCTTGGGTGGCGGAGATGTGCAGCGTTAGAGGTGATTGCTATTCGGAGGGTAACGATAACAATGAATAGTATGCCCACGGGTGATCCGACATCTCTCAAAGACATTATCACTGGGCTCACGATACCACCAAACGCACTAAATTGCGAGTGGATCCCACTTGCTTAAAAAACAGCACGTCAAAATGGGTCGCATTCGTTTTAGAACAAAATCCTCTTCAAGAGGGTCTCTCTACCCCCATGGTCCAATTGTGTCTCTTCTGAGTCCTATTTCCGGCGCATCATGAGTGGGTCTTGCCCTCAAAGGCAATATACCATCACGGATGGTCCGATTTCCGCCACATCATAAATACAGACTGAACGTCACAAGTACGACATGAGTGGATCGCACTTCTATCAGAGTTATCTGGCTACGAGTGGGTCACGCTACTCTACAGACAGCATGCCACGGATGACCCAACATTCATTCATTCTCAATAACATTTAGAAACAGCCTTATGGTTAGTATGCCCCACGTGTAATCTCACCCCTCAAAGACAGATCTTGTCGCACACACCAAATTGCGGGTGAACCTCGCTTGCTACACAGGCAGATTGTCAAAAATGGGTCGCATTAGTTCCAGAAATGGCATGCTCCGAAAGTGGATCACGTTATCCCCAATTGACGTCACAGTATGCCACGATTGAACGTGGCAATTGGATCACTACTATCAGATAGAATGTGTCACATCTGCATCCTTTTGCCGGCTCGTCATGTGTGAGTCTCACTATCACCAAATGCAGTACATCACGAATGGTCAAACTTCGTGCACATATTGAATGTCACAAATGGACCGCACTACAGTACGACAAGAGTGGATCACGCTTCCGTCAGAGTTAACTCGTTATAAGTGGTTCACGATGCTCCGGGACAGCACGCTACGGGATGGTCTAACTTTCTTCAATTACAAAACGTCACTCTATCAGAAACAGCGCTCCGTGGGTTTTTCCACGACAGCGACAATAATCCGCGAATGTATTAAGATCGTCGTGAACAGTAATTGCCTCAAAGACAGGGGGCAACACAAGTTGTCTAACTTACTTTAGCGACAGAACGTCACGAGTGGGTCTCAAGTGACCTGACCTCCTACTACACTAAAAAGGATATGTGACGTTTACATACGAAAAACTCCTTTGTGTGTGATGATAAGAAAGCCGATTTTTTTTCCACTCCAAAACCGGCCATATAAGATTTTTCTTGAAGTTTGGATACTGAAATATCCCGTCGAAAAAAAAACTGAGATGTTCAGTTGCATTAAAATGGAGATATGATTGATCAAAATGTGCTACAGGACTTAGTTTGGTATTTTGGAGCATTTTCATGAAGGGTTTTCTCCTGTAGCAAAAACATGACACCTCAAACCAATACCATTCGTGACTCTTTCCAATAAGTAAACTTCCTCATATATTGTGTGACACAATTATTTTGGTTTGAGGTGTCAGATTTTTGCTAGTAGAGAAAATCCTAACTGTAAACGCCTCAAAAATACCAAATCAGGCCGAAGAGCACATTTTGATCAATCATATCTCCATTTTTATACAATGGAGCATCGCAATTTTTTCGAGGCTGATATTTCAGTATGTAAACTTCTAGAAACATCTGATTTGACAGGTTTTAGATAGAAAAAAAAATCAGCTTGATTACCATCACACACAAGGGAGTTATGATCGTATTGTCGTCACATATCCTTTATGAACGGGTCGAATTAGATACAGAGATAGTTCCAGGTTCGTCTTTCTTCGAGTAAATACACCATGAGTAATCTCCCTACGTCTTGATACAATATAGGGAAAGGGCAGCATCAGGCGAATATGTCTGCCTAACGTTATTTCAGATCTTACCGAAAAAAAGGTTTGTCGTGAACAAATTGGGGTTTGGTGTGAAGGTTTATCTTGAACAAATGGCGGTTTGGTGGGAAGGTGTATCGTGAATAAATGGCGGTTTGGTGGGAAGGTTTATCTTGAACAAATGGTGGATTGGTGGGAAGGTTTATCTTGAACAAATGGCGGTTTGGTGGGAAGGTGTATCGTGAATAAATGGGGTTTTAAAAAGGGAAGGTTTATCGGTGAAAAAATGATGAGGGTTTGAGGGAAGGTTTTTCTTGAACAAATGGGGGTTTGGTGGGAAGGTGTATCGTGAACAAATGGGGTTTTAATGGGCAGGAACACACGTGAATATATGGGATTTGGAGGAAAAAATATTGTGAAAAATGGACGTTTAATGGAAAGGTTTAACGTGAACAAACCAGAGTTTGATGAGGTTTATCGTGAACAAATGGAGGTTTGATTCGAAGGTTTGTCGTAAAAAACGTGGGTTTGATAGGAAAGTTTATCGTGAGCAATTGGGGATTAGATGGGTAGATTTATCTTGAACAAATGGAGGTTCAACGGGTAGGAATGGCGCGAGGAATTACAGAACGTTGTATCTTAAATAAAAAAAAGTGGATTTCAGATTTCTATTCTATTTTCCTTACCTAAAGTCATATTTTATGAACCGTCTGTTGATGTAATCCATCTATATATCAGAAATGATTTTCACCATATTATGCTCTCCTATCGTTCAACAACCGCAGGGGGTCCCATGGCGATCTGAGAGACTGTTAATGTCCCCTGTACCTCTGAGATTTGGAATTATTACGGGAGCACTCCTAAACGACATTAAAACGATATGACACGAAAAGCGATTGAAGCGTATACAATAACACTGTGTAGAGGCCTCGATCGTTATTGAATTGATACAGTTCCAGCGTCATGTTGTTTTGAGTTTTGGTCCCAGGACGCACCGCCAGGCTCATCCTGTAATCGAGTTTGGTTATCGATGATACAGCATTATTAGATAATGAGAAAACTGAAAACAATATCGCTTGGTTAGTCGTCATTTTGCGATGTCCCCTAAAGACTGGCTTGGTTAGCGTCAAAGCATAACAGCACTCATCAATAACGGGACGAGAAAGTTTCACGGCGCCTCCATCGCGAGCCGCCGCCTCCCAAACTCGAATTTATAACACTTGCTAAACCTGCTATGCGTATGTACGAGTCCATTTAATGGAATAAAACGGGATCTATTCAAACGCAATCATATTAAGGTGCCGGCAAAAAGATGATCAGAAACAAAGATCAGACTTAATTAAATTAGCCCAGGGCTAACTGTCAAATTGAATGATACGGGCAAAACACAGATATTAAATTTCTAGCTCATGCTGTTATGTTTGTATCAATAATTGATGATTTGGCCAAGCCACGATGTTCCCAGCCTATACTCGCGTGTGCATTCGATATATCACCGTGCATGCCGTCTGGTTCCCATGCACGGTAACATGTTCATATTATAGATTTATCTGATTTCTATAGTATATCCGATATTTGCTGAATGGAGGGTTTTAGAAAGAAGATCAAATTGCAGCTATACTTCAGCCATATTACCTTGTACATGATAACGCGTTAGTTTTGCGCAAACTGGCGCGTTAGTTTGCATGTGTGTCCGTTATACGGGCAATCTCCTCACTGGGCTGTTACGCAGGCGCAAGCTGGCGTATTCTATCCCAACAAACAATCGCTCTCTATTGTTTGGAGGTGGGCCGATTCTCGCCATGACCCAGCCTTTTTTGCGATGACGTCATGAATCTGTAAAACTCCAAGTCCGTTATTAAATGAGTCCATTTGTGTAATGGTTAGATAGATAGATAGATAGATAGATAGATAGTTGTTTATTAACGTCTCACCACATATAACATGATAAAAACAGTACAATGCTAAAACAGTTATAAGTGCCACTCCGAAGAGAGTTATGAGAGACGGATATTACCTATATATATAAAACATTACATAAATATGAGTTATACATCAGACAGTTAAGAAAGTTTTCCTACGCTCTAATTCTCATTCTCATTCACCAAATGCTATATAGACGATCTTCTTACTGTGGATAATCGCTATATAGATGATCTTCTTACTGTGGATAATCGCTATATAGACGATCTTCTTACTGTGGATAATCGCTATATAAATGACGCAGTGGTGGATATATATCCAACTTCTCTTGATATGAAGGAAACTACAGATGGCCCTAACGGTACATCTTATTTAGACCAATATCTCTATAAAAATGAAGCGGACGTTTTCTCTCGTCGACTTTACGGCAAAAGAGATGATTTACAATTTCGACATCGTAAACTATCCCTATCTGGACAGTAATATACCAGAGGAACCTGCAAATGGCGTATACATATCTCGCCTAATAGCATTTGCTAGATCATGCGCTAAAATTTGACTATTTTAATCAACGTCACAAAACATTATTGCAGAAACTCATAAAACAGGGCTATATCTTCAAGTGCCTTCACTCAAAGTTTCTTAAAGGACCTTGTATCTTTTGATGGGTAAATGCCCCCAGGCCACGTGCAATACAGAAGTATCAAAATAAACAACTTCTACTACAAGAAATTGTTCAATTGGCATGAAATACAATATTATATTGTATACTTAGAAAAATTTCAAGGCACTGAGTCTCCCGATTCTCGAGTAACAGGCATTCGAGTAGGGCATTCGTGAAAAATAGTTGATTCTGAGGTGAAAACAATTCTTATTGTTCTCTGCAAACATCTGAAGATAAACGATAACCAGAACCAGATTTGGTCTACGACTACGTATTGGAACAGCGAGTATGCTGGTTCTGATTATCGTTTATCTTCTTATGTTTAGAGAAAGAAATATGAAGTGTTTTCGCCTCAAAATTGGCGATTTTGCACGAATGCACTTGGCGATTTTGCACGAATGGACTACTTCACGGCCCTGTTATTCGAGAATGATGAGACTCCGTGCCTTGAAACTTTTCTGGGTATACAATATAATACTGTACTTCATGCCACTGAACAATATCTTGTATATGCAATATTATATTTTTGACACTTCTACCGCACCTGTTCTGGGGCCATTTACCCATCTAAACATACGTGGTCCTTTGGCGATACATATCGCATGCTGACAGAAAAATACGAGCTTCGCGTACAAGATCTATGGCGTTACGTTTCGTAACTTGTGCTCAATTCCGCTCAACTCGGGTTTAGGGGCGGTATGACCTCATGTATTTCAAGGTCCTCATAGTGTTCATATGAACAGTCACAATCAAAGCGTGACTGAGATACATCATACTCTAGATAGTGACTTTACAACGAAAATCATATGGATTAAGAATACTGATCAGCGAAACGATATTTTTGGAACATCATGATGTCTTGCCGGCATCATTGAAAACTGTTGACGGCTTCTCTCTTGCAGGAAAGTAGCCTAGTTTTATATATACTATGATTTATTCCTTTAATTTGATGCTAATGCAATTATATGAATTAAATTTTTTGTATTATATACAGATCTATGGCTGGGTTCATCTACACAGTGATCGGGGTTATGGAGTAAATTATGTTCTGCCTGAGTTGGCTGTGTATAAAAATCATAACTCAACTATGGCGAGAAAATCTGGAAAACTACCACGGGTATGTCGACCCCTACCTTTTCGCCTTTTCAAGTTGGTACCGAACCTGGGAGCATGGAACAGAAATTTAGCTGAAATCGCTCTTACAGATTTTCAGGAATTTGGGACTAATTGACCATTTTTCGACCTATTAAGGGTTTTCTAGAAAAAATGAATTAAGATTGGAGGTACATATTCGAGATTCAATTTTTGTATAACATATCAGTGCTGAGTTTTAAAATAATGGTTTAATCATGTCCTTTCAGAAAATATATACCGGTACATGTATTGTTCGGGTTGAAGAGTTTACGACAACTGGTGTCCGCTATGCGCACCTATTCCCTGCCGAATAGAAGAAACTCAGGAGATCTCCTGTAGATGAGCAAACGCATCAGGTCAACGACATTGAAAATGTGCAGTGATTTGTAATCAATGTGGGCAGTTCTGTTATGCCGTTTTTCAAGACCGGCGCCCATTTTGAATATTCTGTTACGAGAGATCAAGGTCGGGTTGGATCGAAAGAAATAATTACATAATACATAATATCTGAATAATACCCCTGAATACATACACATGAACCTATAGGTCTTGCATCAAGTCAACATCGGGTTGATCGGAGGGATCAATGTTGTTCCTTAAACAAACCAACAAACAAACCGGCATCCACAAATGCTAGTAACCCGTATGATGAAGGCAAGTTTATCGTGGCGCCATCTGCACAAGAAGGGGTGCAAAAAAAACCCTCGAACTTAAAAAAATATATATATCTCGTAAAAATAATATAAAAAAAACAACAACAAACAAATATTTTACAGTAGGAATTTTTTGGGGCAAAGAATAGAATGTGAGGATTTTATTGATCAGGCTAAGGTTATAGAGTACGACTAGAGGGCTCTCAAGGTCGTGGTGTGATTTTCGTCCCTAGCCCTTGGGACGCCTGTGGTGGTAATTTGGGCGATAGGTATTTTATCGGAAATGGGGTCAAGGTGCAAGCGCAGTCGAGGTTTAATAGAGAAATATGTCATTTTGGGGGTACCAGTCCGAATGGATTGTTTGGGCGATAGATAGGCCGTGTAGGGTGTCGCCTTGAAGCTCTTGTCGTGTAGACTACTACTGGGATGCTACTGGAAGTGAGGTCATGGTGGGCATGCCCAGTTGTGACATTGTAGAGAAAAGATGGCATTCTGGGGGTACTCATGAAGTGTTCGGGCGATAGGTGGATCATCATTGTTCCAAATGCTAGGTGTAGGGTGTCGTCATGAAGCTCTCATCGTGTTGACTACGATTGGGGTGATTTTCACTGAAAGTGACTTCATCGGTGACGTCATTAAAGATGATATTTGGGGGGTAGGCAGGTGGAATGTTTGGTCGATTTATGGCCTGAAACCGATAGCCTACGGGTTTACGGTATTGTTCTAACGTTCTTGTTGTTTTATCCTTGTTGTTCTAATGCTGTTGTTCACTAAAAAAAAGTGATATCTCCAACATCGCGATTTAATTTTTTTTTTATAATTTCAACTACAGTAATATTAGGTACAAGTGTATAACGATCAGCATGTATACATTTTGCGTATACTTCTCCCGTGGTATCAGTATAACTGCATGTTTTGGTTGAATACGTTCATCAGCCAAAGGGGTGGTCCGTCTATTTCGTTTCGTTACGTAAAATGTCACATTGGTCTTCTTCACCGTTCATTTGGTGTTGGAGGGTAGCTGCTGGGCCATCCCAAGGGTTCAAAGATGTTCAGATGCTCCAGGTTCGTTTCCAGCGACGTGCAGTTCGTGATAGAGAAGGGCTTGGCATGGGCGAGCGTATTGGCACTTGGGTGAAAATAACGGAGTTTATCGGTCTCATGGTGGAGTAGCATGTAGCCAAAAGCGAGATTCAGTCGTTGAAGATGACTTTCAAGAAATCTTGCACAGGACGATGGCACTGAAACTATCACCGGATCGTACACCAATGGCTCCCGGGGATGGGAGCTGGGATCTATCGCTATGGGAGCTGGGATCGCTGGGGACATTCCCAGAAATCCACATGACCCTCCATGTCGTACCGGTACATCACCTGGATCAAAACCGTATTGTCGGGGTCCGGCTGTTGACATTGAAGGACTTCATCGGTGAGTGGAGAAGGACTGCCACCGGACTCATCGCTATATACTCAAGCGTTGTGTGAATGGTGTCTCCCTGGGTGTCTCGACTGTACGTTTGACTTCGGGTCGACATCGGGCCTTACAGACTAGTCTTTTGTGTTAAATGCCGTCATTTTCATCTGACGACGATACAGCTCACCAATCCCCAGTGTACGAGTTGTCACAGCGAAACAGCTCACCAATTACCAATATACGAGTTGCCAGAGCATTTCCATCATAGCTCTCTAGATTTGTATCTAATACCGCTTATGCCGGTGCTAGGGACCGTGTGGTCATATAATCCAATTTGCCACATGAACAGGTACAATAAAAGCGTACCTGAGATACAACGCATATCACGAACCGTTAGATTCTTGGTATGTGCTTTAGAATAGATTAACCGGAAGACTATACTGTGAAGTCATGTGGCTCTGCCAGTATGTCGGCACCTCTTCTCACTTCTCTTATATGTGTTGTAATTCCCTGGCCTTCTCTTAAGTGGGAAGTTGCCTCTGGCAACACAGATGTGAATGTGTGCATCTGGCGACATTATTGTGAATGTATGCCAATGGCGACACAATCGTGAACGTGTGCAGCTGACTTCATACAAAATCATACATCTGACCACAGGTATCGTTCATGGCAAAATTGAACAACGAATCAAATTATTATGGCTTAAAATGAGGAAGCTACCTTCTATATGTTCTTCAAATATCTAACACTATTGTATACCTATATACGTTTTCTCCGCTAATTGCCTGGTCCTTGCATGACGACAATCTCTTGGTCGTCTAGCTATTGCCTGGTCCGTGCATGGCGACAATCTCTGGGTTGTCCAGCTATTGCTTGGTCCGTGTATGGTGACAATCTCTGGATCGTTCAGTTATTGCCTGGTCCGTGCATGGCGACAATATCTCGGTCGCTCTCTGGGTCCCCCAGCTATTGCCTGGCCCGTGCATGGCGACAATCTCTGAGTTGTTTTAGTTGGGCTCTCGCTCACGTCAGCGACAACAAGAGGTATGTCGGCGATATAAAGCTTGGATAAATCAGAGATTCCCGCATAACTGTTTCAGTTACGTTTTCACTGATTCTGTTCATGGGAACATTATGATGAATTCTCCGACTTGACGCAACTCGATAGATCCTTCTCATTGGGATCTCATTGGCCACCTTAGTTTATTGGCAATCCCGGTGTGCAATAACACTGATTAACGATACATCAATGCCAGATGCCATACATCTTTCTTCAGTTCTACAACTTTTAAGTAATATCATTCATGATGTATTTCTACGTTTATAAAATTGCTTTATAAAATTTCTCATTAATATTGATATTTAATATTTGCAATAACATATATTAAAAGCATATAGATAATCCAGTGGGTACTTATTGTGCGCCCTTTTGGCTGACCTATATAAGCTTACTTGTTCTCTTGTGAATACGACTATATGCAGAATTTATATTTCAAAGCCCGTCTATTCTCATTCACCAAACGCTTTGTACTTGATCGTCTTGACAACGACAAGGTTATATATCCACCCAGACTAATTAATATCTCTTTAAAGACGACAAGGCTGTCACGTTCACTCCACACGAGTGACGATTACAATTTTGACGTTGTCATCCCCTTCTGGACATATACATCCCGGGAGAGCCTGCATATGGCATATCTCGCTAAGCAGGATTCTTTAGATCTTCCGTAAATGTGACGATTTCCATTAACTACCGTCTTAATGTATTTTTGCAGAAACATGTTCGATAAGGCTTCTATCATTTCCAGATAATATCACACACAGTTTATAGCAAAAATATGATCGTATTGGCGATATGTTTCTTAACTTTTCTCTAATTCACTCCGGGGCTCGGGCCATGAATAACATACAATAAAAGATCTTCATGTTGTTGACATGAACTACCATAATCAACGCCTGACTGAGATGCAATATTCTAGTATTCTTAGAAACCATTGTATTTTGGTGCTAATACTGTCCTAAAAATAAGTTCTTCTGATTATGGACGCGAAGATATTTTAGGACGATGGCTTACTATTGAATGCGGTTTCTGATGATTGTATCTGACGCATCTCTACTGACATGACATGAAGCTGTCAAACCAAAAATACATTTTCTAACAAAAAACAGAGATGATCCACATACCGGGCACTGAATTTGCGCAGAAACTACTTTTTGTAAATCTTTGCAATAACAATATACATATTCCAAACTAAATACAATATCATTTAAGTTTGATACAGATTCTCTGTATTCTTTAGGGCATACGTTGAATAAAGTATGGCCGAATGCTGAATCGGGTCATATAGGTCTTTGAGCGCACATAATAGCATGACATTACTGCACTCTGAAACTTAACCATTGATTATTCCTGAATGTTCAGACCAAACATCAATATTTCATTGCTGGTGGTTTCAGCTATAGAAATATAACGAACCATATCTCTGATTTCAAGGTATTTCCCCGGAATTTCCGGGCTTTCTTAATTCCTCCTGTAATTTGACAGTATAATTCCGAGATCGTACATTGGAAAATACGTGTTCAATCCATGATAATTCATAATTTTAAAATTTATTTAAAAAAAAAATGTCGCAATCTTTTGTTTTGTCTTCCTATGTATATTTATTTCACATCTCAATTTACTTTGTCGGTTCACGTGAAATAAAATGCATGTAGTTCAATTTGTATCAGATGCGGCATTTGGTGACAGTACTTCTTATTAGGAGAATACATGGGACGTGGCGCTCCAAGGATAATTGCGAGCTACAATGGAGATCAATGGAATATAATACCTGATTTTCTTTCTCATCTTTAACTCGGCGACTTTCAATGAAAAACGCGTAGCTAATTACCAGCCTTATTATTAAACCTCCAAACATCTTCATTAAGAAGAAATTTGCCTGGTAGCTTCGACCCAAGGCTCCGCCTCCCTTGAAACGAGTCTGTGATGAGAAAATATCGGTCTGCTACATGCTTTATTAATTTCGTTGTGGCTGCGCTCTTATCGGCGAACTAACCATATTAGCTGAGAACGAACTTGGATTTTGTTCGGAGATAAAA
This sequence comes from Hanleya hanleyi, assembly GCA_036873755.1. Classification (NCBI taxonomy): domain Eukaryota; kingdom Metazoa; phylum Mollusca; class Polyplacophora; order Lepidopleurida; family Hanleyidae; genus Hanleya; species Hanleya hanleyi. The sequence continues at coordinate 33,256 of JAVTVY010007175.1, forward strand.
AGCTATGTGATTCAAAAGACAATGAAAAGAAAAGACGATATTATTCGCCTTTGAACGTTTTTGCCGTGTCACACGTAAGTCCTCATTAAGCGAATTTTAGCTGAAGCGATGTACAATGGAGACCAGGACGAAAACATCTCAAATGAAACTTTATACATTAATAGTGTGGTTTAGAGATACAATGGGATTGGAATTGTACTAATGATGGCGAAAAAAGATACCTTTGCAGATCAGTAATCAGTGGTAGCAATTTGATGAGCATATTTTTGATGAACAATGATACTGTTCTTTGTAGTTTGGTAAATCTCTTTCATCAATAAATACGTATATATATGTATAAGAAATACTAGTATAATTTAAAATAGTTAGGACATATTTAGGGTGAAACCGCCAAATCTTTCTGAAGGTGAATATAACAAATGACATGTGTTTAGAAGTGTACAAAAATTTCCACTTTACAAAGAAAAGAGTTATGTTCGACCCGTTAGAGGTCATTCGATCCAGAGTTCATGTATTTTTACCGGCTTGAATTTGGTGCTAGTACATGTGAATACATTATGGACGAAGGCTGGTAACTGAATGTTAGTTTTGATGCTGATATGATTTGGTTGTATCCTATATAATATAACTTTTGTAGGAAAAGAAAACTGACTATTTGCTATTCATATTCGACTTTATGACAAAAGAGATGATTACAATTTCGACATCGTAAACTATCCCTTTCTGGACAGTAATATTCCAGTGGGACCTGCATATGGCGTATACATATTTCGCCTAGTAGCATTTGCTAGATCCTGTGTTAAATGTGACGATTTTAATCAACGTCACAAAACATTTTTGCAGAAACTTATAAAACAGGGCTACACCACCAAGCGCCTCCACTCAAAGTTTCTCAAATTTGGCGATACATATCGCATGCTGATAGCAAAATACGAACGTAGCGTGCAAGATCTATGGACGCGGATATTCTCTAATGGACGACGGCTGAATTATGAATGACGGACCAGACGCTTGTAATAGATAAAATCGATTATACTTTCAATAATTTTAAATCTTAATCTTTATCATACATTAAACATGTTTTTTTGGGGGGGGGGGGGCAAATAATGTAACAATATTTACTGGTTTTGATAAAATTTTATCTTCATATAATATTTGAAACATAAATTGATGTTAAACAAACCATGCTCAAGTGTCCATGAGGTGCCGTGTCCATATGTGATGTAGCACCTTTCAGTTTAGAAACCGGATGATATGGAACTATCCCTGTGAATCTGCGGTTTGCTTAACTGCAATTATCTGGTGAAATCAGAGAAACATATCATATTATATTATCCATAGTACGTAGAATAAGATTTTTTTCTTCTCAATGAAACACAATGTATAAACCCAGATAGCCTCAATCTAATTGATGGCGATTTGTTAAGTTTTTGTCCCAAAATACAAATATTGTTAAACAATCTGCCAGTAGCTTAAGAGATATTCCAGTAGAGATAATATTTTCAACACGTTATCAGTTTTTGCTCAGTGAAATTGCAATAAATGAACTCACCAAACCGATTTATAAATTAACTGAAGCAATTCATTCAGTGAATCAGAATTTAGGTCTTCTGTTTACTACAACTGAATTATTAAACGAAAAATAGAGCGGTTTGTGAAAATTGATTAGCCTTCAAACGTCCACGCTAACTTCTAAAGCATTAATCAACATATTTGGAGTTTTAAATTCCTATAATATACCTTTCAAATCTCGTTCTGAAAATAATTTTTTATGGCAGTTCAATCTTCAATACTATATAAGAAGAAAAAAATGCGATCCTCTTCAACTAAATCACGGATATCTTTAAAACGGCGGCAAAATTAGAAAAAAATGAAGCACCAATATTTAGTTCTGCATATATAGAGTTTTGAGCTCAAATTTCATATATTTACGCCAAAATAGGAAGCGAGTTGCAATTTGAAAAGCATGATACCTGTTTAAAGGATTTTCTTCAATTTATGACCGGTAGTTTCTTCAACAAAGTTAAATGGCTAATAATCCAGTCTAAATTTGCAATATTATTTGTTTTAAAGTTTGAAGAAGGTTAATTACTTGATCATTTGATCACCGAGACTAATCCATCCTTCAGCGGGTGTCTGGTACCCCTACCACACCACTACCACTGCCTGTTCAAAATTACATACACCTCTCCCCTCTTCAACGATATTTGCATATATAATGCTTAATTTAACAATCAATTAAGACTAAAAAACCACGTAAGAAAATGGAAAAGTAACTCCGAAAATACTACACGACAGAATGATACACACAATATTTCAGCATGTATTATGCCATTTTCAAGAGTGAACATATATTTACAAAGTTTATGCAAATATTACAGTGAGTACTATTCAAGACGTTAGCAGAGTGTACAACATACAATTTGAATAAAGCCGACTGGACTGATGTTCATTCCTTGCATGGCATAATGCATGTCGAAATATTTAGTCTACCATGCTGTCGTGTAGTATTTAAGGAGTTACGTTTCTCCTTTATTAAGACTGATGGCTTTGTGTTCTAGACAACACCCTCCCCCCTCCTCCCACAAACACTCACCTACAAGCGAGCGGCCCACCCCCTTGGGAAAATTTCAGGCACCAATGTGTGGGGGCAAGATGGGAATATGGTTGGTGGATCACCGATGGACCAATTTTCGACACTCTGAGATTGGATCAAAATAAAAAAATCGGAATTTCCTCATCCGGGTGTGGGCATGGACAACTATGAAAAAGGCATCGCCATTATGGATGCGGGAATTGTTAACATAGTATTAGGCCTGGTCCCAAATACATTGTGGCCAGGGCCTGGTCCCAAATACATTGTGGCCAGGAGCATAAAAAAGTAAATGTATATTCAAGAAGAGCATAGTTTAATTTCTTTATAGCTAAATGTTATGAGCGGCAAAACGTCTTTAAGAAACTCAAGGGGTAGTCGTGTTCAGACGAAACGATAACCCAGGAATGAAGGGGGAGGGGGGAGAACAAAAAAAAACTATTAAAAGAGTCCAATCAACTACCGAATATACCAACGAAACTTGTACACACGGAGATTCATAATGTGTAGAAAACCGACTACGTAACCAGTATCCCAAATAGGAAGAAACACTTTTGCCAGCTTGCATGGATGGTCGTATTGGGAAGGAATTCGGGAGACGCCTTGCTGAATTTGCTGTATTAGACAAAGTTACTGGTATAATTTACGTTCTCTAGGCTCTAGACCTTCATGTGTTTTATATCACGCACTGTGATTTCAATGTGACAACTTTTTAGAATGGATACAGATTGGAAGATCAAAGTTCGTAACTTCCACGAGCCGAGAAGATCTCCCAAAAGCTGTCGTCTGCTCAATGAAAGCGTATTGAGGGGCGCCCTCTATGACCGTTGCACGCGAGCTGATTGTCTTGGAGTGATTACCCGGAGCAGATGATCATGTGAATAGAGGTAGAAGAGTCAAGATGTGATCATTGGTCCATCAAATAGCTTGTATCAACACAGGGCTATTCTTCTCACTCATCCGTCTGTAAATTTTCCAACTAGTTCGCCAAAGTCGGAGAAAATTAGCGGCCGCTTCTTCGGGCGAAATGTTGACAAGATATTATAGGTTACATTAGGCCACTAATGCGGAAAATTAATTACGGACCAGTCTACGATTCTTGTCCCCAACACAATTACCTTGTAAGAAAAGTGTGTTTGGAGAGGATATTCGAGCGCTGCGCCGAGAAGAAAGGAAAATTCCCTGCGGAACATCGCCCGGGGAGGATTACTCTATCATGGCGAGGATGCCAATAAAATTGTCTAATTCTTCTTCTATTATAGATTCCGCTGACATGCTAACCGGTACAAATTGTGTTAGCTATTTTCCTCAAGTCAAATTAGAAGGTAGGACTCTATTTACACACTTTATTTCCATGTATAAATTGAGTCAATAGCTATCGGTATTACGCGGACAAATAGTGGAGAAGGCGATATGAGGTGGCCAGTGTATTGGTAAATCCGACCGATGGACGAATCTCAAGGCTCACTCATCTTTTGTGCGGATCAAATTGGGTCTCGTGATCGCATCAAGCGACAGAATCACGCCAGAACGTGCTAAAGGTCAAAACATCAGTTGCCCATAAGGATGAAGAAGAAAATGAGATATTGTGTTCCTATGAAAGGAAATGTCCCGTGTTATATAAACATCAAACACGAACATCTTGAAACCAATACCACTTTAATCAAATATTTCCATGTATATCCTTGAAAAATATATGATCAAAATTGTACATTTTTTTTATAATATAGCATGGCAGTTTTCTATGTACACGTGCAACGAACGTGCATATGAATAAACTGATTCCTTATTTGGTCTCTTCCTTATAGACAGAGATTTCATTTCCTAAATTTATCGATGTAAAGGAAAGAATGCCCGGCCCCGATTCTCAACCTACCTAGGTCTTTCTTTACCTGATTAGCAATTTAAGGAGGACATTTTGTTCCTAAATGTAAAAGAGATAGAATTATTCCCTGGACAATTCTTTCCGCGACCTGTTTTATCTTTTTATATAGTTTTGATTTTTTCGCCAAAATATACAGAGCTTGTGAAAGATGACTTCATTAAATAAAATGGCGAAAGAAAGCATTTAAGTTCACTTTGAGTGTAAAATACTGGTACCATTCTGAGTGGACTACAATCTGATTAAAACTAGACCTAAAAAGAACTCTCCTAATCTGACATGTCGCCGATTCATGGGCGACGATTCATGGGCGACAACTAAGATTGGGCGGGGTTTTTGTAGGTCTGGTTTTAATCAGATTGAGTGGACTAATATATCCAGTCTAATCCGACCCGATTTGGGGTCGAAATATTGTGTCAGGATAGATAGTGGCCTGTTTCATTGAGATCACTGAAGCCAAGATTGTTTAAATGGCGTATGTGTCGGATTATTCATGTGTCGGATTAGACAAATTAAAAGGTATTTTCCTGATCATATAAGGATTAACAAAGCATGAAGTTTGTCTTATGTACCAACTCGTGCGATCATGCGTTCTCTAGTGGTTATAATAAGGGCCCTTGAAAACCTCTTCACTTTGTTAAGGAGCATCTAGGCAGATGTTTAGATGAATTTCCACCCCGTCCCTCAGAGTGATGGAATAACGGAGGGAGGCCCATTGCCCGGGGGCCACATCTGTGTAGGCGCTGTGCGGAGCCGCCCCGAGCTGTCTATCGACCTGTTAAAAACCAGAACCGGCCCCAGATGCTGGGGAATCGAGCCCCATCGGGGAACTCCACACAAATAACACAAACGAAGGAGATTATTGTATTAGGTCCTGAATCATAGAATAATGAGCTGAGTGGAAAATAATTTGCCACTTGATTTTACAATCAATTGTCCAAGAATAGAGTTGTAAATAGGCAAAACGTAATTATTGTGTTCAATGAGCTATAAACCTCTTCAACAAATTGTATTACACTCCGGCTAGTATAGCGGACGTGTCGACGCGATATGAGATGATGTGTCGGCAGAGACAACTTATTTTGTGCAATGACGTTACACCGTGCTATCTAATGATGCCGTCCTCTGAAGATGTCGTCTTGCTCCCGACGCGGTCCGCACCTTGACTACAAGCTACCTATATACCATAAAGTCATAGATCGTTTATTACAACGTAAGCCAATTATCGTTTTCATATACATTTTAACGCTCATCCTTGGAGGATATCGTATAGCCAAAGTGGAATTCCAGATAACCGTTTTTGCGTTATTGTGTTGTTTGCAATTTTGCCTCCATCGAATAGTAGACGTGAGGTGTTTTACAAAAGTATATGTGACATGTCATGAATATTTATCTCCTGTACAGGAGCCAAGCTGAGCCTATCATAAGAAGTAATCTTGCCATTTTTGATACACAACTAAAAAAGTACCAGGAGCCGTCAAGTTCAACATTCAATAAATGGTGGTCCATTTCGAAGTCCACAATCGATTGACCTTCCTCCACGTGAACCTTGCAAACCGTCCGATGACGGAAAAGGAACTGGTATCCAGAATGGACCCAAATGCACCCGAACCAATCCATAAAACTAATCATTAAGACATGAATTCTTTGAGTCCCACAGCTATTAGATAGCCGTAGTCTATTTATAAGCATTTTGGTTTACGAGTCGATAGTTGAAAGAACGATCGGCACCATGCAGTTACATACACCGAAGCTTTAACATCATGATATCACGCTGATAACCAATGAATATATATTTACTCCATCTATAATCAAGTCAAATTAAACTTCTGCTGGTTTTTCAAATGTACAGTACGTCTAAGGTGAGTCTGTATTAAATATAGGTGTGCCGTGTTCGTGTCATCCCGACAGTCCCGGGGATTAATATAGGTGTGCCGTGTTCGTGTTATCCCGACAGTCCCGGTGATTAATATAGGTGTGCCGTGTTCGTGTTATCCCGACAGTCCCGGGGATTAATATAGGTGTGCCGTGTTCGTGTTATCCCGACAGTCCCGGTGATTAATATAGGTGTGCCGTGTTCGTGTTATCCCGACAGTCCCGGGGATTAATATAAGTGTGTCGTTTTCGTGTTATCCCGACAGTCCCGGGGATTAATTTAGGTGTGCCGTGTTCGTGTTATCCCGACAGTCCCGGGGATTAATTTAGGTGTGCCGTGTTCGTGTTATCCCGACAATCCCGGTGATTAATATAGGTATGCCGTGTTCGTGTTATCCCGACAGTCCCGGGGATTAATATAAGTGTGCCGTGTTCGTGTTATCCCGACAGTCCCGGGGATTAATATAGGTGTGCCGTGTTCGTGTTATCCCGACAGTCCCGGTGATTAATATAGGTATGCCGTGTTCGTGTTATCCCGACAATCCCGGGGATTAATATAAGTTTGCCGTCTTCGTGTTATCCCGACAGTCCCGGGGATTAAGTTAGGTGTGCCGTGTTCGTGTTATCCCGACAGTCCCGGTGATTAATATAGGTATGCCGTGTTCGTGTTATCCCGCCAGTCCCGGGGATTAATATAAGTGTGCCGTGTTCGTGTTATCCCGACAGTCCCGGGGATTAATATAGGTGTACCGTGTTCGTGTTATCCCGACAGTCCCGGTGATTAATATAGGTGTGCCGTGTTCGAGTTATCCCGACAGTCCCGGGGATTAATATAAGTGTGCCGTGTTCGTGTTATCCCGACAGTTCCGGGGATTAATATAGGTATACCGTGTTCGTGTTATCCCGACAGTCCCGGTAATATAGGTGTGCCGTGTTCGTGTTATCCCGACAGTCCCGGTAATATAGGTGTGCCGTGTTCGTGTTATCCCGACAGTCCCGGTAATATAGGTGTGCCGTGTTCGTGTTATCCCGACAGTCCCGGTAATATAGGTGTGCCGTGTTCGTGTTATCCCGACAGTCCCGGTAATATAGGTGTGCCGTGTTCGTGTTATCCCGACAGTCCCGGGAATGAATACGGATTTAATACATGTTATAAAAGCTTCAACTCCCCAACGGTATTTGTTATACTGTCGATATTCAACGAGTAGTCAAAATATAGAAACGAAAGGATTATTTCATATCGTGCTGGACATCCGCAACATAGCAGGGCTGCCGAGAGACGATGGTATACGATGATACGAACGAAATTAGCATTGCGTATTTCTATCGTTCACATTATCGCATCGCGCTTCAGCCTCCACAATATCGTTGGGTTCAGTGAACAGTTTCCCTCGAACGGCATGTAGTTGTGTACTCTTCCAAAGAAATCCTGTATTACAGCGTAATAATCTCACGCTCTCCCGATCATATACATTACATAATATCGTATATGTGCTCATATCGTGTGTTACTTGAGGCAAGATGTACTCTTGAAAAATCGAGACTTTTTGAAATCAGCATCAGATATACACTTTTAGTCTTCACGTTTTCTGTATCGTTCTTTAAAAAAATTAATAGCAAAAATTCTGTACTAACAGATTTGCCAGGTTTTCAGTGTGCGATTGATCACCATGTGTCTGATTATTAAAATATTATTTAATTTATACCGGATGTGGATCAAACTTAACCCTATAAGCATCAATTAATAAATAATTGTGGTTTTAGCTGATCATGTAAGGTTTTTGCCTTCAAGACGAAAAATCGGCCAGCAATCCATTTGTATAGAGATAAGATCGGACACGCACATCCTGAAGTTGAATAATGATAAATAATATTGTATCACCTTGAAAGCGCAAACTGAAGCGAAATAATACTATACATGTATGATGCCACTGACGTAGGGAGTATTTCCGTAGGTTGGGACCGTAAGAGCATTGCTTCATTCAATATCTCATGGCGTTACCATGAACGGTCACAGTCACAGTGAATGATAAAATGAGATAGCCGTGTTGGTCTACTTCACAAGGAAAAACACAAGACGAGGAAGCACCTTTGAGAACAATCACCAGAAGCCCATTGGAGAACATCCCTCCCCCCCCCTCCCCCAACTCACAGAATAAACAACATGAAAGTATCTGTCCTCCAAAAAAGATTTCAAAACCAGCTGGAACGGAAAAGAAGATTATGGACAAGTTCAGCAGTGTGGAACAATAGAGACTATGGTTTCCTCTCGCATTACAAACATTAACTGCTATTCATATTTATCTACCTGGTCAACTGCTAGCTTCATGCATGAATTTTGGCTTATCAAACCACCACTAAGGTGTTGACCACACGCTGTCACTGTAATAATATATCTTTATCCATGCTGTAATAGTTCCCATACCTTTCGTTATTATAGTTCTCACCTCAGATACTGTTTTATTGTTAATCCCCATATGTATATATAAATATATACCAGGTTAAAATTGCCCATTTTATGCATCTGGAGAATTAGATTACACATCTACGAAAGCTCATGCTGAAATAATATATTTAGTCTCAAAGGTGCTTCCCCGTCTTGTGTGTTTTCTAGTCACAGTGAATGTATTTCAACTTCCATAAACTATTCGCAATCACATTCTCCGATCATCGGAAGCTATTGACTGCTCATGGATTTAGATGCTGCTACGACGGACAGATTCAAAGTTTATCAAATTATGTGAAAAATATCGTACACTGACAGCAAAGATATCTGGCGCTACGTTTCGAACTTGTGTCTGATACCGTTTAACCCGGGCATAGGGACCGTTTGTATATCATGTGTTTTACAACTCCAGGATGTTCAAATGAACTACACAATCAAAGTGTGACTGAGATACATAATCTGGAAAACGATTTGAATAAGGTTTAACGGCCAGTGATTAGGATGCTATCATCAGTATGTCTTGCTGGCATCATTGCAAACAGTTGACTGCTTCTCTCTTGTGGGAAACCGTCTTGTGTTTTTATAATTTTATTTCATAAACATTTGGAATTGGTGCTGTCATACGAAATAGAACTTTCAATTATTGACGCAGAAATTGTTTAATGTACGATGACTGATTATTGACTGTCGGATCTGACGCTTGCTACGGAAGAAAAAATGGGGAAACTACACCTGCTAGATTAACTACACCTGGTAGATTAACTAAACCTGGTAGATTAACTACACATGGTAGATTAACTACACCTGGTAGATTAACTACACCTGCTAGATTAACTACACATGGTAGATTAACTACACCTGCTAGATTAACTACAGCTGGTAGATTAACTACACCTGGTAGATTAACTACATCTGGTAGATTAACTACAGCTGGTAGATTAACTAAAGCTGCTAGATTAACTACACCTGTTAGATTAACTACACAGGCTAGATTAACTACACCTGGTAGATTAACTACACCTGGTAGATTAACTACACCTGGTAGATTAACTACACCTGGTAGATTAACTACACCTGGTAGATTAACTACATATGCTAGATTAACTACACCTGCTAGATTAACTACACCAGCTAGATTAACTACACCTGGTGGTGTAGATTAACTACACCTGCTACATTAACTACACCTGTTAGATTAATTACAACTGGTAGATTAACTACACCTGCTACATTAACTACACCTGCTAGATTAACTACACCTGCTAGATTAACTACATTAACTACACCTGCTAGATTAACTACACCTGCTACATTTACTACACCTGGTGGTGTTACTACACCTGCTAGATTAACTACACCTGGTAGATTAACTACACCTGATAGATTAACTACACCTGCTAGATTAACTACACCTGATAGATTAACTACATCTGCTAGATTAGCTACACCTGCTATATTAACTTCATCTGGTAGATTAACTACACCTGCTAGATTAACTACACCTGCTAGATTACCTGGTAGATTAACTACACCTGCTAGATTCACCAATGTCACATCCCATGTACATAAGGTGAAAACAGGGTGTTGTCCAGGGTAAATCGTGATATTCGATGGCATTTTATATCTAAATATGTTATTTATTACAAAGGTCAAATAGTAAACATGACCAACAATCTTACATAAACTACGAAGCTTATAGACTATCAACATCGATAGCGATTCTACAGCAATATACATTCCGATGTGGAAAGATATCACCAAACTGTCCGTTATAACTGTTTCCAAATTGGACTGGGATGGACTGGGGTGGACAGGGCAACCTCTGATATTCCGAGTGAATGTTTGCGAGGGTGGGTGCAAACATTCTTTTGATAACTTTTTGTAATAACTCTATCGAGTGCCCAAAATTGTGACTTCTCTATGGATTCGAACATTAAGATGAGTCTCGTTTCAGGAAGGCGCCTCTTATTATGTGAAATAACACACAATGAATTCCCTTACCAAAGGAATTTAAAGTCGAATTGCAGATTTTCCACAAAATGACAGTTCCACAAAGGCACTTCATCATTAAACGTAATTATAGTAGGCGAAGGAGAATGCACTTGTCCATGTATGAAATTTACATCGTCAGAGAGAAACGAGGCGTTTTAATGGTGGACGTCATAGCATGCATGGTCGCTATCAGATTTGCAACCCTAAAAATGCAACATTGTCCGATTTCTCCATAAAAGCAGCTTCCGTACATAATGGGTAAAAAAGGGGCACACCTATTGGCAAACTTTGCTATCCACTGCATCACATGTGTTCCATAGAGCTAAAATATGAGGACAAAAAAAGATTACGGGTACCGGTTCTGTAACATTGAATTTGATGAAAATCCACTTGTATACAAATCTTGTTTACAGGTACTTTATTGTCATGGGGCGCATACTCTTCCCCAGGCACCTCCCCAGACATCACCACATCAACACCATTCTCCACCTCACCCTCCCGCACGTCCTCCTCACCAACGACCACGGTCCACATTACCACGACACAAATATATTTCACGCATTCCACAGCAGCCATGCATGATCCGACACTTCCGGCAGAAAACAGCCCGACACGAACGTCATGCGTGTCCAATAGCCCGGCACCGGAAACATTGTCCGGAAAGAATAATCATTCCGCAATCACGGCTTCGTACGGTAGCTAGGGGTCCGCAAACATATAAACTTTGCGCATATCTTATTCATAAGATATGGAATAACGGCGCGCTTGCCCGTTCAACCCTCTCTACTTTTCCGCAAAGAAATGAACAGTTTTCCCCATCCTCCACAAAAGGTGTCACCCACTGTACTTCCACTACTACTCGTCGAGTAGAAAAATGAAGAGATCTTAACGGTAAAACCCTCAAAACGTAAAATATTTCTATAAAATTTTCTTTGCCATTTCTGTACATATTTGGTTTACCAGATTTCAAGTTTGGGAATTAAAATCTTAAAATACCTCTCCCAGTAACAAATATGATGACTAATATATTGCGCATAATAGGCCACGTGTACATAATATGGAAAGTTCCAATGTTAAAAAATCTTTTTCTTGAATTATATATTCTGAATATAACTGCTAGCTGGAGAACATAAAGGCACCCTATCTATTCTCCATAGATCTATCTCGCATCCATATTCGAAAGACATTATTCACACGATAATATTAGCGCCAAAATAAAAATATAAATATAAACACAAGTGGGTTTTCTTTAAGAGAAACCCATTTTTCTCTGTACGGTACATAAAGAATCGAGTGTTCATAGTTGAAACTGACGTGCACTTGGTTATCCTTTCTTTCGTAACTCCAAAACTCCTCTACGGCATTTACTGAAATTGGCAATTGATAAAACAATAATTGCATCATTACATCGTTATAAGTTTGAGATGAATCAAGCTATATCATAATGAGGCGTTAATTAACTCTCGGAAAACTCCATTTAGAGTTTCAATATAAATCTTCTCTACAGTTGAGATACAATGGACAATTCCTACTATAGTGCAAGTTAATCCCTGGACAATGCTGTCTTGTCCCGGTGTCGGCGACACTGGTGCAAAACATGTGGGCCGCCATTACCTTCGAGTTATTCTCTTGATCTCTCCCTATGTTTATAACATGGAGCGGGTATTTCAACTACTGATAAGTGGTGTAAATATGATAATATGGATAAAATATTCCCACCACTCCATGAAAGGACCAACAAGCTTACGTTTATGATAACCCTGGCAACCCTATACGAGTTAACATCAGTTGAAAATCTCGCTCCATGTTATAAACATAGGGAGAGTTCAAGAGAACAATCCGAAGATCACGGTGGCCCACATGCTGTGCACCAGTGTCGCCGACACCGGAGCCAGACAGCATGGTCCATGGATTAACTTGAACTATTGTGGGAATTGACCATTCTTTTAATGTAAGGCTTGTGCCTAGGAGATACACCTCTCCGGTGATGCTTACTGAGAACTTGTCAGTTTGACAAAAAAAAATATAATATTCTATGTTAACATGATGGGAATCTCACAGGCGGCGTCAGATCCTACAGCCGGCGTTATGAATACAAACTTACACGTCACGCATTTTCCCTGTTTTATACCGGCGAAGGCGCAATTCTTGCAGGGTAAAAATATGTGATCTTGAAGATATTATTATTATTATTAAGATAAATTATCTGAATACATTATCTGAGATATTAGAAGACTGGAGAAAAGTGATAAACAAACCAAAGAACTTGTATTGAAGAAAAGGTCATAACCGATGAAAAAGACATAGTGGAATGCCAGGTAAATTACTGCGAACATTTAGCAAGGAAATGAAGAAATTTATAATTAAAACTTTTGTTAGAAACAAAATGTGAACGAGAATTTAATTATATAGCAGGGTCATTTATGGCTCACATGCGGCATAGACTACATACAGTTAGACTTGTGGTAGAATTGGTGAAGAAAATTGCGTGTGATGCCTGCAGTTGAGCATCCTATCAGTGCACAATGATGTAAGCTTTCAAAATATATGTGGTTAAGGGTGTAATGAGACTTATATTGTGAGATAGAGGGTGGGGACTATCCAAGGATAGTGTGCTATAAATGTACAATGGTGTAAGCTTTCAGAATATATAGGTTATGGGGTGGAGCGAGGCTTAGTTCGGTAGATAGGTAGAGCTAGAACATTTTCGCCCATCCAGAGAAAAAAAAACAAACTGTAACCAGCCTAGAAATTTTTTTTAATGGGCCTAGAGGAAACTTTAACCAGAAAAAACGTTACCCGGGCAGATAGGTATCGGACAGACATACAGGCAGAGACAGGCTGCATTATATTGACTACCATAGATAACGCATATGAGCAAAAATGATCATAAAGTGAAAAAACCTTGGAGGGTGACAATGAATAATGAAACTTTCAGCCGCGATAAAGACAATGAAACGCAGTTTTAAAAAGTCCAGGACCAGATGGATTTACAGCAGAATTTAATAATAATAATAAAAAAACAATTGACCAGGCTAAGGATAGCGACAAGGGATCAGCACATACGTCCGAATAACAGGAAACCTAGGTTTCCGTTAGAAAGAAAATTGGCGCCCAATCTCACTTTTAATTGTAGTCTACAAAACGGCCTGTATTGCAGAAAGACTGATCTTCATATTATTATATCAGATTGCCCAAAAAGCTTTCTTTGGAAACGATTTAGCGGAAAATATGAGCCTGCTATACGACATTATTTAAGAAACACAAACGCAATATACTTATCTGGAATTATCCGGATTTCGAAAAACTATTTGACAGTGTCCTGTATAAACAACCTAACCAACGTTTTTAATCTGGGAGAATCATTTAGATCCTGCATGGCTAAGCACTTTTATGATGATGTACAATCCTGTGTAGTACAAAATGGTCGGGTTTCCTTTTTTTAAACTAGAGAGGGGAGCTTCACATTCACCATATATTTTTTCTGCTCTTTGCGGAAATATTAGGATTCATGATTAGGAATAATAAGAAAATAAAAAAATATTATTTTAGATGATAAATATCGTATTCACAATATACAGACGATACAAGCCTTATTCTGGATGAATCTGAAAGCTCTCCTCAGGAAACCTGCCAGTGTTCATAATTGTCAGGGGTTAAATACCAAAATGATAAAACAACTGTCTGGTTAAGACTCAGCACATGCAGTTAGAAAAACTGCAGAAATTAGGAGACTTAGTTTGGAGGACAGAGTTTTGCTCTTTGAGAAGACGATTTACAGTGAATCAGGGGAATATTTTTAACATAAATTTCGAAAGCAGGATTCTGGAGAAAAAAAACTGAAAAGTTTTCAAAGAATCTGGAAGAGGAGAGATTTGTCATAATTAGGTAAATTAAATTGTAATTAAATAACATTACCAAAAAATCAATCATGTCCTTTTTCCCATCACCAACCTCCAAACATTCTTAAACAAATAGAATAAACATTCGTCGTATTCTTTTGAAAAAAATGGTAATGATAAGGCATAAAAATGCAATGTACATGCGTTATTGGAAGTGAGGTCTGCAAACGGTTGATATATTTGCAAGAAACATTTGACAAGAAGACTGTTGTTTCAAGATGCTAGTTGGGCAATTTTTTCCATATATTACTTTGAGGATGATAGTAGTTAGGGTAGAATAAATTAAAAATGGTAGCAAAAATATTAAAAATATAATGTCAGAATTAATTTAAAAAATTCTCCTTGAATGCAAGTGTGTTCTTGAATATCAGGATTCGGCCATTGTGGTACAATGTGAATATAAGATTAACAGGTAAGATTACTGATATATAAATGGAATCTGGATTTTGGGTTACACTATCAATGAGAATGAGCATTTAAAAAAAAATGAGAGTATATGGCATGCATGCAGTATAACTCAACTTCAAAGGTCTAATTTCTGCTATACAAACAAAATGGAAGGAAACTTGAAAACGTATAAACTGAAAACGTATAAATCTACAAATTCCAACGTTTTGTCGGCCAATCGTGTCTATCTAAAACTGAAGTATGTAAAAATATTCTTGCGTATTTTGGGGTCTATATGTTCATAACATAGAGCAAAGTAAATGGATTGTAACATTTGATAGTTCATTCTTTCAAGGTAATTTGACAGTTATTTCGGAGAGGTGGAAGAAAGTTTTTTTTTCTTCAATTCATAACAATACTAGGAAGTAAAATGCGTTGTTTCCAGTTCAATATAATATAACAGAATAGAATATAAAAGAAACTACATTACGATACGGCAGATATCAGAAGTCATTGAATCATTTCCTTTTAAATCGAGTTCTTTGGTTGCCTATTTTATATGATAAAAACGTATGAGCTATTTGAGTGACATTTCAGGAGCTGGAATAACCGAACTATAGACGAGTACTAGTCATAAATAAAGTCTTCCAAATTCGACCACTTTTATTATCCCGTTTCAAACAGTGTTGAATAGGTTGACCATCCTTTTACGAACCGTCTTACGGTGTCCATGCATGGCGCTGCTGCTTATGAATGTTTACATAAGGGCCATTCCCACATGTAGATGGCGCTACAGTGCGGATACATCCGGGTTCCTGTATGTATAGCCTGATGGATTAAATGTCCGCGTGTAGTATCTTAGAGAAAAACAATCTATAGGCACAAAATCCAATTGAACTTCGCATACCTGACATTTCACTCCACAAACCTAATCAATATGGACTTTAATAATTAATTTAATAATTATTTAATAAAAAGGTATAGCGTAAGAAAGTATATTTATATGTGTATCTATGTTTGTTATTTGTCCATTCGTCATCGATGTCAAGGATAGAAATGTCTCAAGATGCGCATGTATTGTTGTTCGACTATCATGGATGAAAAGCCTGGGTTGCTAACAGAGAATTACGTGGAATAAATTGCGGGCAAAGCGGTCGGTTGTGTGCCCAGTTATTACAGTGGCACTGGGGGTGATTCTTCAATAAAAACAATTAG
>JAVTVY010007176.1:0-42728 GCA_036873755.1 Hanleya hanleyi
GGGCAGGACTCGGCGTGGATTAAGGCCATGTTTTAAGAAAAGATATCCCGGGTCTTCTTGGATGTGCGTCGTCGCTGGGTCGGTCGTCGACTGGTGCGTGATCTCGGTGGGGCAGCTCTTTATTCCCTACGGTGCGTTGTGCTTTGGCCACCAAGACGCCTCCCGCTTCTTTGGCCCGTCGTTTCAAGGCTTGTCGGGGTGCCGTACCCCCCAAAACATCACCGGCCACTTGCAGTCCACTGCGTACCGCTTGTTTGCCGATTGCTTTCACCCCAGGCGTCACCAAGGGCAGGAACGTTTTCACAATGCTGCCGAGTATGTTCCCCAGTCCATGTCCTCGTTGCATGCGTGCACCGCTAAAGACCGGAAAGCCACCCCGGCCTGTTGGGCATAATAGTCGGCATAGCTGCGTGCATCGCACTCGTAAGGTACTTTCATTATGCAAAGTGGGGAGCACGTGCTTGTCGAAAATGAAGTGTCAGCACCACTTTTCCTCGTTCGAATGCCACCGCTCGTCCCGTGTCATCTCTTATATCCACCGTGATCGTGTTGATGTCGGTATGTCGTACGGGCAGGTACATGATATGGTTGAAACTGTGGGTGACTTGATCGCCATACGTCTTTTTAATGGGGACCACCCGTAACAGAGGTGTGTGGATATCGCCCACGATGTGGTTGTCCACCACGTCCGAGTAGACGTAGAGTCCGTACATACCCGACTTCATATCCATCGGCATCTCGCCATGGTGTTGGTTGGGACCAGCGAACGTCTGTAGATCGAAACCAGCATTTGCTGTAGTGTAGGACTGAGTTTCACATTCACGGTATCGGTGACGGTAAGCTGTGCCTTGTCGTTGTGTACGTTGACATCGAAGAACACGTTTCTCTTGAAGCGCAAGGCCATCAGGCGTGTTGCACTATCCGTCACCCCCCGTAGCGCCTTATCATGCATCAGTCTTGACAGCCCACCCATGAACTCTTTGGGGGTATCGTATTGGCCTTCGGGCAGGGTGAGCCGGGTGTTTTTGCCTTCGTAGGTGACCTCGTACCACACTTCATTGGCTCGCACGTTGTACCACGAGTAAGGGTATTGGACATCCACGAGGGCACATTCCCACCGGCCAGGTAAATGTAACGGTTGCGGTAACTGGGTGACGTACTTGGCCACGGTGTTGTCAGGAAACACATCCAGCGAACTGTTACTGGGTAGGGTCAGGTAAAACATGGCGACTGAGCTGTCCTGCTGCTGCTGTTGGTTTTAATAGGTCTTCCAGGCCTTGGGCGGTTGTGTGCGGCGTCGTGTTCGTCGCGGTGACTTGCTACGTGTCACGGCTCTGGAGATGTGGGGTGTCTTGATCAAGGGTGTTTTTTTATAGGCGCGAAAAGAAAGTGCCCGTTGTGGTGGTGTTTTGGGGGGTGACTCCGGTTCCCATTCGGCTTCCCAAGAAGGTAGTGGGCCACTCGGTGATTGCTGAGTTTGCTGCATAAAGTCCCAGCGGTGGGGGTTCCCCACCAATTCCTGTGGTACATGCATGTCTTTCAAGCCTTGAGCGAAGACCTCCCATCCTCGAGGATCGGTGTGCGATCTGCGTTGACGCATCAGATCATTCACTAAATCCGTCATGTGGGTTCCGGGGACCACCTGATTCTGTACCAGGAGTTCGCCTTTATCATTCCAAGTCATGTTAGGATTCTGTTTCATCCGTTGTAATACCAGGCCAGCTTGTTTCTTGAACGAGGCAGGTACACTCTTCAGCACTTCGTCTTCCACCCACTGTGGGGCTGTGGAGGCTACCTGACCCGGTTGTTGGAGCGGTGCTGAGGTCAGCGGTCTGTCACGTGGTGGTGGTGGTGGTGGTGGTGGTGGTGGTGCTGTTGCTGGGGTAGACAGGGTTTTGTATTGGTCCATGAACGTCATGTACCGTTGAAGCGTCTCATTGTACCGTTGTACTTTCTCACTGTCGCTTAACCCCGGTCTCTGTAAGATCTGTTGCATCTCTCCATCGAGGCTGTTTATGGTCTTCACCGTAGGTGGGACAGGGTAGGGTGATTGGAGGTTTTGCAGGAACCGTGGTTCGACGAGGACCATTTTTCATTGGAGGACGTGGTTCATTGTCGGCCGAAGAGTCCACCCAATACTGGACCCAACACGGAAGCGGCCAACGGTGCTAAGATGGCCCCGAGAAAGCCGCCTTTCTGTAACACCTTTTTCTTTTTTGTGTTTGAGGGACCCGCTTGTGGACTAGGGTTCGGAGACCTGTCTTATGCTTGGCCAACTTGGTCTTCTGAGCCGGAGTCAGTGGTACGTTGCCTTTTAACAGGTTGTACCCGATCTCGCACAGACAGCGTACAAGGTCAGGGTCCGCACCGCGTACAATGGTTCGGACTAACTCGGGTGGGGCTGTCTTCAATACACGGAGCGTGGGAGCGTGCTTCCGTACTCGCGCAGACATCCTGTACAACTAATGCTAGAACCCACAACTCTGCCCTTTTTATCCACCTCACAGACAAAGTCAACCCTGCTGTGGTATTCATTCTTTTTATTATTCCCCATCATCAAACACACAGACCCCAGCTGGGGGCGCCACTGTGGGTGTGTTTACATTATTTTTGCATGTACACGTGGTGGGTCTCTCCGGGAAAGATGCCGGTCCGTAGTCGAAGGTGGTCGGGAGTGGCTTGCTTGAGGTCGAAGAGCATATACCCGTGCTGAGGGGTTGTGGCATCTTTGAAGGCTTCCAACGCAAACGGTGTGCGGCCGGGAAACATCTGTCTCGCCAGGTGCAGCAGTTGAGTGGTATCTCTCGGGTTTTTGAAGACCACCAGGTAGTGGGCATTTAAGCTGATATTCCGATGTTCTTTGTTTTTACTGAACAGATTCTGCACAATGTAGATGATGCTGAGCCGTCGATGATGGCTGCCTTTGGTAAAGAGTTGGGTGACCCGTGCATCCGTCTCCGCCATGAGATCATCCAGAACCACCAAGGTGTCGGGTTCCAAATCGGCCAGGTTGGGTAGGCCTTCCACGAACGTGATGTGGGGCATTGCTGCATACGCTTCCTGCCATTCTCCGTAACACCACACGACTCGGGCAATGGGTGGAGTGATCATGCTGTCGGCGTGTTGAAGGAGCTTCCTGACGAAGTGCGTTTTGCCGGAGCCCGTCGGTCCTGCGATGACGCAAGTGAAGGGATGCTGCCACCGAGGGTCCATGGTTTGAGGTGTATCCGTTGTCGTGGTAACACGCTCTTGTAAATTTCGTACGAGTGAACTGGAGTGGTGGTGGGTACAACGTCGGTCGTCGTTGTCTGTTCACGTTCAGAGATGGTGCTGGGGGTGGGTACAACGTGGGTGGTCGGTTCACTGTGAGGGATGAAATGCGGTGGGTCTTGAGACGTAGTAGGTGTACTTGGTGTAAGTGTAGAGCTCGACGTGGCTTGTACGCGGGGTGTGGTGGTGGTGGTGGTGACTGGGCTCGATACGACTGGTGCTCTCTGTAGACCCGTTTCACTGATGGCTGGTGTTCTCAGTTGGTTAAGTAACGTGCTGACATAGGCTACGTCGTAAAACACACCTCCGTACAACACACTCAGCAGGGTTAGCAATAGCACCCCAAAGACCACTTGCGCTTTGCGCGTTTTGCGAGACGCTGTCTTCAGAGGCAGCTGCTGTTGGTCCATAGCACTGTGGTCGGATGTGGAATGAAGGAGGACGGCAGTGGTGTCTGGTTTTATAGTCGTTTCACTTGGTTGGCCGCGACCCAGGAATTGAAGGAACTAGGCCAGCCTTGCCATTTTACGAAATGAAACAGTTTGCCACGTCGACGTTCCGTTTTCAAAATCTGCTCCACCGTGTAGTAATCTTGCTGTGTTTTTACAACAGGCTGTAATTCCGTGTCGTAAAACGTCCCCAGCAACGTTTCCCCTTGGAGATCTTCCAGTTCATAGACTCGCCGCTGTCGGGGTAGGCGCCGTTTAATCAGGAAGTGCTCATCGCTCCAGTTGGGCAAGTAACTTTTCTCGAACTTGCCCTTGACTTTACTGATCCGTACAGGGTCCCCGACCTTGTACACCGCCTTCGTCGTTCGCTGCGATGGCCTGGGGTACAAGACACGCCGGACTTGGGCTTCATTGCGTTGGGTCACGGTAATGGGGGCTCTCTCTATACTTCGATGATAGGCTCGATTGTAACCCTCACCAGTTTCGGGAGAACATCGATGTACCGCCTTGTATTCTTATAGGTGAAATATTTATACATGCGGCCTTTGAATGTCCTGTTGAACCTCTCCACCACGGAAGCCTTGGTCTCGTTGTACGTATGGAAGAAAAACACCTTGAGAAAGGCTTGGAACGGTCTGTTGAGGAATTCCGTGCCTTCGTCGGTTTGCAAATACAAAGGTTTGCGCCCGGTCTTGAAGATGTCTTTGAACGCCGCTATGAGATTTGCCCCCGTTTTCGTCCGGATGGGTACCACCCACGCATACTTCGATAGGATATCGATGCACGTCAAGATATACCGATTCTCATCGTTGTGTTTGGCAAAGGCGCTCATATCCACCAAATCCGCTTGCCACTGGGCATCTATTCCTCCCACGATGACCCGGTTCCGTAGAAAATGGCGACGGACAGATCGATGTAAGGTATAGGTGTCTTGTCTTCTTAACCAATCTCGGACTTGGGCACGTTGTATCCCCTGGGGTTTGGCCGCTCGATAGAGAGCCGACAATGCACTATAGGCTGCCGGACTGTCGGGACTGTAGTATAAGTTATCCAACACCTTCTCCCAGCGCTTCATGGTGACAAAATGATGATGGACCCTGGCTCTATCGTTTATTTATAACGGGTATATCTTGGGCCGGAGTTTCTTTCTGATTTTCTTCGTGGACTTCCACAGTGGCCATGGTCAATGACCAGTCCAACTCGTCTGATGACCGCTTGATAAGCACTTCATCCACATCCACCACGGCATCTTCCAATGCAGACCATAGATCAGGGTGAAGGGTAAAATGCACTGTACCTCCATCTAGCCGAGCCAATTGAGCAAAGAAAGGGCCGCGTCGGATGTACACATCGTGACACAAGTGGATGAGGTCGCCGTCCAGTTCACCAGACAACACCTGTTTGAATTTGGTCCAGCCCTCCCGGGACAGACGAATGTGAGCCGGGCACGGTTGTGTAGGGTCCGTGTCTCCCACCACCTCCTCCATGATATCGACCGTATCCGCATACACGCGCAGGAAAACCTCGGGGGTCAAGCTGAAATACGCCAGTACTATATGCTCCGTCATGGTCAGTACGTGAATGGTACCAGATTTCACTGTCTCTCGTATTTATAGGGAGAACCCCGTGAGATCAAAGGATCAGGTGGTCATGTCATTGGGCTGACTGAGTCTAGCGGGGTAATCAATGGCATCGTCGTCGGGTTCATGTAGTTGTTCATGGGGTTCAGCCATTGGCCCCGCGGCTTCATCACGGATTTTTTCTTCTTCTTCATCGTTCTGGCCCGTCATGTGTGTGTGGGTGGCTTCATCAGGTGACACTGTCATTCCAGCCTCTGCGCATTCTATACATATAGTATTTTCTCCATCCGCTTTTTTTTCATTAGGTTCATCTAGTGCGTGTTCGATAGCACGAGCCCATGCCAATTGGTGGGGTGATCGATCGTCGGGTATAAATAACTGGTCCACCAGAGGGCCTATTTTCTCCAAGGCTGACCACAGAGAGGGAGTTAGGAGGAAACTTCGAGCCGGCTGTTGGTAGCGTCCCACCCGTGGGTAGAGCGCAGTATGGTATACGTAGTTGGCCTTGTCCAGGTGGATCAGGTGTCCGTCTAACTCTCCGCTCAACACCCGTTGAAACTTAGTCCAGCCATCACGCTCTAGTGTCACCCTATCCGATAGAGTCTCAGCGTGCTCAAAGCAAATATTTCCACAATCTTCGACCAGGGTCACTTTAGCATCATACACGTATAACTTCACATTGGGTGTAAGAGGCAAGATGGCTTGGAGTGATGACATGCTTCCTCTAAATGTCGAAGGGAGAATGACACACACTCTGTCTCATCCCTCGTATTTATAGTGTCAATACCACAGCGCCAGGGTGAATAGAGCACAGACTAGTATGAGGCCAACCAGCCGGCGCTGGTTCCGGCGTGAGCGCTCCTGGTCCATAGCGCGAGCATCAAGGATGGCTGTCATAGTCCAGTAGTGGTGAGTGATGGCACGCCTGTCCATCGAGTGCACTCTGTGGAGGACCGCTTCTGTGAACTCGTTCAGGATCTGGCGTCGTCCCTCGTTGTCGTCGCCATCTGCAAACATGGACCGGACCACTGCTCGGTAACCCGTGAATGAATTCACCACGGTGGCATACTGTAAAATGCGAGTCGCATGGGGCTGGATCTCCGCCATGGCTCTGTAGAAATGTAGGTGTGGGATCCAGAGGGACATGTTTTATAGACCAGATGTAGCTCTACGGGTATAGTCCGTGATACGTACTATTCTGATGGGTTAGTCCAAAAAAGGGAGCAACAACAACAACAACAACAACAACACAGATTACAGATCAATCCTTTTATTATGCGTGAACAACATAGAAATGCATGTACTGACCTGTCTGTGGGAGGTTTCCCACAATGGCGTTCACCTTCGCGTCTTTTCGTGTACGTCCGTGTCTTTTCGTTAAAGTCCGTGTATCTTCGGTAAAGTCCGTAGGCATTGGGCAAGGAAGCTTTTTCCCGAGACCGAATCACCGCCAGACATGACTGCATCACCGCGGATGAATACATTCTTGCACTCACTCACACCACAGGTCGAGTGAGGTATCAAAGTGAAGCTTAGGTGAAGGAGCATCTAATGGACTGGGTGTGGGGTTGACATATCGATAAAAAATGGATATGACCTTGAACTGATCACGTGACCTCCCCGTGATGACAAATACCCAGAACCAAGTCAGTACATGCATCCCATAGTCCCAGGTCACACCCGATTCACGCAGACCGGAAGTGACGTCATACACCTGCGCACAACCGTGATGGAAAAAACCCAGAACCAAGTCAGTACATGCATTCCATACAGGCAGAATGCAGGCAGGCAAGCAAGGCAGGGATGCAGGCAGGCAGGCAGGCAGGGAGACAGGTCAGGTCAGGTAAGTCAGATTGAATACACCCCTTTCCCTAAAAATGGACTCCTTTTATACGTTTTTCTATCCACTCCTAAAAATCGACTGCTTTTATACGTTTTCCCCGTGAGTGGGTGGGTTCAAAATGGCGGACCCTTATTTTACACACACAACACCAAAAACCACCATTTTAAACCCACCCACTCACATCCCAGGTCAAATCAGTGCACCCGAGTGAGTGGGTGGGTTCAAAATGGCGGACTTTCAACGTCCCAGAGAAAATAACCGGCCACCATTTTGAACCCACCCACTCACATAGCACTCAATCACCCCCGTGAGTGGGTGGGTTCAAAATGGCGGACCCAGAAAGTCCGCCATTTTAAACCCACCCACTCACATCCCAGGTCAATCAGTGCAACCGTCAAACGTCCGCCATTTTAAACCCACCCACTCACATTAAAAAAAAATTAACTCACGTATGCGAACCCCCCCTATGGCAACCCAAAAATTCACTTCGCGCATGCGCAGTGAGACGCTACCCCTCCGTTTTACTCTATGTATACTACTAACCCCTTCTGATCTTCGTGCACAACATAGTCAAGGGCAGACTTCAGTCTATTCGCTATACAGGCACTAGCAATCGTATAGCTAACATTCAATAAGGTAATTGGGTGCCAATGCTTTTAATAGTTTCTAGCTTTATCTGAGTAATAGATAATTCCCCCTTTTGAAACCCGTGCTTATTGGTCACAAAAGAAAGTTGCCCAATTTCTTCCAAAATACTTGGAAAAATTCAGTCGGGAACCCTTCTACAGCAGGTCATTTCCATATTATTCAAGGCGTTGCACAGTTCATTGTTTGCTATCAATCCTTCTAATTTATTTGACTGAAGTCACATAACCTGATTAACTCATTTTTTATATTTCTTACTTTTTCAAAAAATCAGCTTTTTCCACAAGCAGCTCAGCTCATTTTGCGAATTTAAAATATCTTTCGTATTATCTATACCTCCACCGCCGACTAGGATCAGAATTGTTTAGCTGTTTAGCTGTATTTAAACTGCAGAGATCACCTTGTGATCATATTATTCATGATAACCTGGCATCCATTTGCATTTCAAAGCCATGTTCCCTGAATGGACTACACTTGTTGCAATGATTCTGGTTTACAGGACAAGAATATCTGGTGCAATGATTATATAAATTAACAACACATTTACAGAATTGAGCTTGAACATGTTAGATCTAAGTGAATTTGTTGCGGTCTTGTATTTCTTTAACATGGGCGAAATAAAATGTCTGCAAACAATATATTTCCATGTTGATATGGGATCAATCATGGTGTTTATAAACAAAGCCTGGTTTATTGCAAGGGAGACGGCCAACAGTTTTAAATTATGTCGACAAGACATCCTGCTGTACCAAAACTATCAAATACGTATCGCTGATATTCCTAATCCATATGATTTTCCTCGTAAAGTCGTTTTTCAGAGAAAAATTGGGGTCATTTTGAGCCTACTTGTGTGACCCCCCGAGCAGAGGATCATGGGTAAATCCAAGATGGCGGCCACATGAGGTAGCAGAAAAGTGATGTTTTTGTCATATTTCTTCAAAATTTCTGCTTTTCCGTGATGAAAAGTGGGTAAAAACTATTTTATTTCACATCACATTAATATTTAGTAATTTATCATGCAGTTTTTGCGGAGAAATTGCAAAAATAAATAAATCGGAAAATCTGACCAAAAATTCGACCAAAAATTGCCGTTTTTGAAAATTATGTCACTGTGACGTCATCAAAGCGGCCATCTTGGATTTTTTTACATTTTCTGGTAGAGCTTGACCCAAGGGTATAGTGTGATAAGTTTCAGCCCCCTAGATCAAGGAGTAAGAAAAATAATTATGGGGGCCGAAATCCCAAAAAGCCCAGGCCAGATATGGTTAACAAAAGATCTAACTGACGTCAGATTGCGGGACGTGACTCTTTTTAATATGTTATAAGTGTGGGCGGGTATGCGCCTATTGTTCTTTCCTTTCTCATGTAGCCCCTAATTCGAAGTATATGCATTTGCTATGAGAGTTGCATCCCTTGGTTTCTATAGTCTAGAGTAGTGTTTCCGAATACCGCCGATAGGTGGCGATACTTTCGCCTTGTTCATGACGTAACTACAGCTGTTGAAACCGGATGAAGATGTTAGAACGCTGCTCGTTGAAAACTGCAACAGTTGTCTGGAATTGCATTCGGTGTGTTGTGTGCAGATTGCGGCATTTACAATAGTGAGTTCTCATGATTTATTTGTCAGTAATTAGTTTGAACGTACTGAACTAAATCTAGCGGAGATCTTTGGCAAACTCTGTACCAAAGACACACTGTAAATTGTACGGTTGGCGCCTAAAACTTAACATGACAGTCACTGACCTATTTACGTTGCTGGCACGTGGAACTAGATCCGACCCTCCCCTGTTCATTTCCCCCCAATTCTATTTGATTGACTCGCTAAACTCTGAATTGGTATCAAATTTATATCGTTCTGATTAAATCTATTTGAGTCATTGGAGATTTTATTATGATCAAGAATGTGCATGGTGTACATGGATTCAAGAATGAATAGAATTGATTTATATTGTTTCAGGAAGATCCTGATAGAATCTGTCAGTGTTGACGAATTATTATAAGCAAGGCTGTCTGTGTCACAAGGTTAGTTAATTTCTGAGAACTGTTAAATAAGTACTGTGACAGAGTGCATTATGTAACTGATTTTTATGTAACTGAATTATTGACATTTGCTAACTGAACATTCAGGATAACATTAATAAATCGTGCCATCATGAGCTGATATAATTGATGTAATTTCAAGGTCAAGCTATTAATCTTGATTGTCCTTTCTGGGCGAGTAATGCACTAAGTGGTACTGATCATATAATGAAAAGTTTCTTGTATTGCATTTGTATTGATGGATTTAATACTAAGTATTTGATTGTCTGGTTAAATTACCGGTAAATGTTGATGAGATAATTATTGATGAAGCCGAACGCGTTTGTTATGGAATGTCGCATAACTATAGTTTGTCTTTTTGTTTTATTATTTTAACAGGACAGGTGACGACAGTCGCTGCCCCTTTTGTTATATAGAAATGTGTCTGTATTATGGAACTTGTCCTTGTTTGGACATTCAGAGCAAAATCCAATACTGTGTGAATAAACTGAAATCAACGACATCATTCACCAAGAACCTTCTCGTGTTATCGATATAGCTTACATGAGCCGGGTCACATTTGGCGCTGCGAGCAGGGTGTGATCATTGCTAACAGATAAACAAATAATCAAGGGGCAGTGAACTGTGGAGACGTCTGACCATTTCAACGAAGATAGCCAGGTATATCATTTCCGGCAGAAGTATCGTACAATTGCCAAGAGGAAACATCCGATCATCGGACAGAGACTGAATCATAAACTGCGTAGTGTTATGGAACTCTTTCCTGTGCTTCAAGTGGATTTATTCCAACAGAAGGAACTCAGAAGAATGTGCTATTGGACATCACTTGATTGCAGACTTTCTACATCTGGATCCAGTGCATGAATATTGTACCGAAAACAACAACAGAAAAACAGAACAAATAGAAAACCCAGAAAATGGAAAAAAAAACAACAAGAACAATTGAACACTTTATCTGCTGATTTCCAACAGTATATATTTTATTTTTTATTCATATTTTCTTTTGGTGAGTATATGTATATGTGTGTGTAGGTGATACAGCAGAACACTATACACTTGGTTAAATTCCAAGCTGATACATTGATACAGTAAAGCAAAAACATCTAGTGGTTACAGTATACTAAACTGAGCACATTGCATTGGTGAGCACTTTGATGCAACAAGGAAATACTTCAACAGTAGTATATAAACCTGAAGTTACTGTATTTTAGAGGTGCAGTAGGATGCACCTGTACTTCTGAAGTTAATGTATTTTTGAGGTGCAGTGGAAAGCACCTGTACTTCAAGAGTAGTATATAACGGTGAAGTTGATGTATTTTAGAGGTGCATTTGAAAGTAACTGTGATCAGGAGTAGTATATACTGCGGAAGTTCCTCTAATGTGTTTTGGTGGAGTACTGTATGGTAATCTATTTTGTTTAGGGTGTTATTCTACGTACAGTATACATGTGCAGAAGAATTATTCTTGTAGAGAAGTATAGGGTTTTTATGTTGTAAGCACGAAACCAAGGGAGGTAACACAAAACCTCGTGTAAGTATTGGCTACAGGTGAGTTGGGGAGTAGCTTTGTGGTGCATGCTTGCTTGCGCTCTTTGCGTGCAATCGTTGGACAGGACCGGGCGTCTTTCCGCTAAGTTGAAGCGTGCGCGTTTACGGCCTTTTCTTCTTGGTATTATTCCCCTGTTGGCACCATTTTCGTCACGACATGAGTAACGGCGGAGGAGGAGATCCATCGGATGAGGCAGACCAGGCCCCCGGTAGAGGGAATAACGATGATTTAGCGCAACTTCGTCAAACTGTTCAGCAGTTACGTGATGAGCTACAAAGGTCAAGGGAAGGTCGACAGTTTGTCTACGTTCCCCGGGATAGGAAATTAACTATGTTTAAAGGTTCTCCAATGGAAAAAGATGAATGGCTGGTAGAGGAATTTGTAGAAGAGATAAAACGCGTCTTTGCAGCACGAAATTTTTCACGCGAGGAGAAAGTCGATTTCATAATGCGCCATTTGGAGGGAGCAGCACGTTCCGAATAAGAGTGCGGCCTAGATTGGAGAGAGAGAACCCAGAGAAGATTCTAGACATCCTGAAGGAGACCTTCGGTGAAAAACGTTCTGTTCCTCAGCTTTTGGCTGAGTTTTATGGGAGAAGACAAGCAGATGGTGAAACCCTCCGAGAATTTTCTCATGAACTTAATCAGGTGATGGATCTTGTATTATGTCGAAATGGGAATGGTGTCCCGGACAGAGATATTGCGCTGCGCGACCATTTTGCAGATGCTGTAAGAGATTCTCAACTTCGTAGGGAATTGCGTCGAACCATTCGATAACACCCAGATGTCACATTCCTCGACTTAACAGATGAGGCAATGCGTTACATGGAAGAGGAGGAAGGGTTGAAGAGAGTTCAGAAGAGACCAGCAGCCAGTCGCGGAATAGTGATGGATGACACCAGTCATACCAACCTTGAGGGAGCCCCCACTAAACGGGAAGGCAGTCCTGCTGCTTTGTCAGACAGTCTGCTATCTCACCTGGAACAACAGACCAGAGCATTTCAAGACCTAACATTGGAGTTACGTAAAGTTGGTCAATCTACAGTTCGTGAGAATGGAAATGTCCCATCAGAGAGAAGGCAAGGTGCATATCGGCGACGGAAGGAGCCCAAATTTGATAGTTAAATGTGACGAAGCAGGTCACGTGGTGAAAAATTGTCCAAAGAGATCCAACCCAACAGCAACGCTCAACAACTATTCATGGCAAGCGTCAAATGGCAACCCCCTGCTACAGTGAGTCGAGTAGCAGGTGGGGAATTTACAGGCTCATCGGCTTCGTCTGCTCCCTCTAACATTGAGGAGATTTACAACAAAGCAGTTGGGGATTGTGTAGCCACAACAGTGTATATGGATGATATTGAGGTACCCAGCTTAATAGATTCAGGTTCTCAAGTGACAACGGTGACAGAAGGATTTTTCAGGAAACACTTGCAAGGTCGCGGGAGGAAGATAATCCCTACCGGAGACTGGTTAACCCTGACAGCCGCAAATGACCTAGAAATACCCTATGTTGGTTATGTAGAACTGGAAATTAGGGCACAAGGGAAATTACTCCCGGATATTGGTGTCCTTGTTGTCAAGGACCCTGTAGATGTCTTGGGCAAACAGCGAAAAGAGGAGGTTCCTAGGTTTATAGGGATGAATGTAATTTCCAGATGTCTTGAGTTACTAACAGTGACAGGTAATAGAGCAGTTTCTGAGCAAGTTCCTGGAGAATGGGGTAAGGTGTTCGAAGTGGTTGTTCAGCAGCAACGACAGAGCTGTCGGCTTCAAGGTAGGGCCAAAGTAGCTGGGAAACATCCCGTGTATATTCCTCCATGGTCTGTGTCAGTGGTGAATACCTGTGGATTCAGAGGGAAGCCAGATGCCAATGCTGATGTTATGATCGAGGCTATAGCTGGAAGCCTCCCACCTCAACTTCATGTAGTGAATACCTGTTGTGCTGTTGAAGGACACCAACTCCCGCTGAGAATGGCAAACCTGAGTGATGAAGAGATGTGTTTGAAACCTCGAACCAGGCTTCGGACAATCCATCGGCTGGATGCTGTTGAGAAGGCTACTGAAGAGGTCAGTTCAACCGAAGCAGTGCGCGAAGAACCGCAGGATGCCCTGCCACAACCAGTGGGAAATGGCAAGTGGGAGTCAATGATGGAAGATGTGAATAACTTAGAACTGCCGGATAAACAGAAGGAGCAGTTATCAGCCTTGCTGCAAAAGCATAAGGATGCATTTGCCTTAGGCGATGGTGATCTTGGGTACACGGAAGAAGTACAGCACTGCATCCCAACGGAAGATGACATACCGGTGAATCAGCCAAGTAGGCGTATACCCCCAAATCAGTTCCAAGAGGTACGACGCCATATCCAGCAGTTATTAGATAGGAAAGTCATCAAGGAAAGTCATTCTCCATATGCCTCACCTATTGTTATTGTAAGAAAGAAGACTGGCGACCTGAGACTTTGCGTGGACTATCGTCGCTTAAATCTCAAAACAAGACGTGACGCCTTTCCCTTGCCACGAATAGAAAAAACTTTGGACCATTTGGATGGGGCAACATATTTTTCCACCATGGATCTTGCATGTGGGTATAATCAGATAGCAATGAGTCCGAAGGATGCTGCGAAAACTGCCTTCATAACTCCATTCGGGCTTTTTGAGTTCCGTAGGATGCCTTTCGGACTCTCAAACGCCCCCGCCACATTCCAGCGATTGATGCAGAAGTGTTTTGCCAGGGAACTGTTCGAGTACCTACTAGTTTATCTGGACGACATTATCGTTTACTCCAAGACATTCCAGAACCATCTAGTGAGGCTGGATACTGTGTTGACCAGGTTGAAGCAGTTTGGGTTGAAACTTTTCCCAGGGAAGTGTTTCTTTATGAGGAAAGAGGTGAAGTATCTCGGGCACGTTATCACGCCGAACGGAGTTGCCACGGACCCTGAGAAAATCGCGTGTGTTCGTGATTGGCCAATCCCAACAAGCACCAAGGAGCTGAGAACGTTTTTGGGATTCGGAAGCTATTATAGGCGGTTCGTGCCCGGTTTCGCGAACATCGCCAGGCCACTAAATGATTTGATAGGAATGTGTCAGCGTGATTTGAAAGCTCGTAAGAAGTTCAACTTCCAAGACAGATGGACTGACAAGTGTTCTGCAGCATTTCAGACGTTGAAAGATAACTTACATCTGCTCCAGTGCTTGGCTATGCCAGCTTTGATCATCCCTTTATCCTGGAAACCGATGCTAGTCATCAGGGGCTTGGAGCCGTGTTATCACAGGAAACAGACGGGAAACGACAAGTCATCTCGTAAGCATCCAGGGGACTGCGACCGACAGAGCGAAACATGTCGAATTATAGTTCTTTCAAGTTGGAGTTGTTGGCCCTCAAGTGGGCCATTACAGAGAAATACAGAGAGTATCTGATGGGGAGTCGCTTTGTTGCGTATACCGATAACAATCCGCTCAGTTATCTTCAATCAGCCAAGCTGGGTGCGGTCGAGCAAATATGGGTTGCACAGCTGGCAATGTTTAACTTTGAAATCAAATACAGAACCGGGAAGTCAAACGCTAATGCAGATGCCTTATCAAGGATGCCTGCATCCGACAGAGGAACAGTCACTCCTAGTGACCTTCAGGCAGCCTTTTCCTGTTCCGGTGGGGCACCTATACCAGTCCAATTGAGCTCTGTGTCTGTCAGCGGGTCTCCGAGTGCTCCTCGGCCGATCAGATCCGACTTAGTGCAGGCCAGCCCACCAGCATCTGAGAGTTTCCCAGGTTACACCAAGAGGGAAATGCAGGAATTTCAACGGAAGGACCCAGTACTGAAGGATTTTCTTCCGTTTTGGACAGCTGGAGTGAAACCCAATTTTACGGAAAGGAAGAAGTTTTCTCGGCGTGAGTTGTCACTTCTGAAGCAATGGGGCAAACTTAAGACAGACGACGGGATTCTTTTCCGGGAGGTGGAAGACGCCACCTTGGGCAAACTGAGACAAGTCGTTTTACCAGAACTACTCAAGGAAACCGTGTTGAAATCCCTCCACAACCAGATGGGCCACCAAGGAGTAGAAAGGACCATTGCCCTCATCAGACCAAGGTGTTATTGGCCAGGTATGTATAGTAATGTAGACACCTGGTGTAAGGAGTGTGAGCGCTGTGTTGTCGCTAAGATGCTCCAGCCCAGAATTCAGGCACCCTCTGGAAGTCTTCTGGCAAGTAGGCCATTTGAAGTGCTGGCCATGGATTATGCGGTTCTCGAGAGGAGCAGCGACGGCTTTGAAAATGTGCTGACCATGACAGACGTCTTCACAAAGTTTACGGTAGCTGTGCCCACTAAAGACCAACAGGCTGGAACTACTGCAAAAGCAGTTTTGAAGGAGTTGTTCAATAAATTTGGTGTACCCTTGAGGATCCATTCCGACCAGGGCCGGAATTTTGAATCGTCTGTCATTCACGAACTGTGTCGGCTGTATGGAGTCAAGAAGTCTCGCACTAGCCCATATCACCCACAGGGTAATGGGCAGTGCGAGAGATTCAACCGAACACTGCATGACCTGCTACGAACACTGGAGCCCAAACAGAAAAAGTGTTGGACAAAATGTCTGCCGGAGGTCGTCTTTGCCTACAATGCGACACCTCACTCGGGAACAGGGTATTCCCCTTACTATTTACTCTTTGGGAGGGATCCCAAGCTTCCTGTAGACCTGCTCTTAGGAGAGGCTGAAGAGGAGGATCTTACTAATGTTAGTGACTGGTTGGATGTTCACCAACGTCCACTCAGAGATGCATATAAGAAGG
The DNA here is from genome assembly GCA_036873755.1 of Hanleya hanleyi. Taxonomy (NCBI): domain Eukaryota; kingdom Metazoa; phylum Mollusca; class Polyplacophora; order Lepidopleurida; family Hanleyidae; genus Hanleya; species Hanleya hanleyi. Next base: position 16,166 of record JAVTVY010007176.1, read on the forward strand.
CGAATGAGAGGCTCCAACTAGAAGCATCAAATCGCAAAAGGCCCTCGACGAGAAGGTGCATGGAGACGTGTTTTCGAAGGGAGATAGAGTTCTGATACGAAACCGTGTCAAGGGAAGAAACAAAATACAGGATGCTTGGCAATCGGTTGTATATAGAGTCGTGGATCGCTTTGGCCCAGATGGACAGGTGTACACGATTGAACCTGGTGATGGCAGTGGTCCTACAAGAAATGTTCACCGGACAAACCTTAAAGCATGTCCAGATAAACTTTTCGCACTTCCTGTACAGTTAACAGAGGACCAACTTCCGGAGGCTGAGTGCCAAGATGTTCCGACGACTGAGTCCAGCGATTCTGAGGATGATGGGATTCTTGTGTCTGTTGAGTTGCCTGTCCCAGTGGGAACCCGCAATGGTCTACCCTCTGCACAGGTTGCAGACCCTGTACCTGCCCAACAACGTCCTGTTCCTGCTCCAAGGCGAACGACCCGGAGAAATACAGGTCTGCACCCCAACCTCAACAGGGAACCGCGGTCGGTTGCACAGAATGATGTTTCTGTAGTTGAACCAAGTCATAGTGACAAGTCACAGTTTCTGCTTAAACTGAGTGCTACATTGTTCAGAGAAGCCAGTGAAGCCTTCCATGGCGAATGACCTGTCAGGGTTGACGAGTGACTGATGCTTGCTGGGGTTTAGTACTCAAGTAGGTTGACTGGGCGCTGCATGCGCGCGTTCTGACTTGGAGGTCTGGCGAATCCAGGGACTGGACTTCGATTGAGCGGGGAGGGATGTGGGCGGGTATGCGCCTATTGTTCTTTCCTTTCTCATGTAGCCCCTAATTCGAAGTATTTGCATTTGCTATGAGAGTTGCATCCCTTGGTTTCTATAGTCTAGAGTAGTGTTTCCGAATACCGCCGATAGGTGACGATACTTTCGCCTTGTTCATGACGTAACTACAGCTGTTGAAACCGGATGAAGATGTTAGAACGCTGCTCGTTGAAAACTGCAACAGTTGTCTGGAATTGCATTCGGTGTGTTGTGTGCAGATTGCGGCATTTACAATAGTGAGTTCTCATGATTTATTTGTCAGTAATTAGTTTGAACGTACTGAACTAAATCTAGCGGAGATCTTTGGCAAACTCTGTACCAAAGACACACTGTAAATTGTACGGTTGGCGCCTAAAACTTAACATGGCAGTTACTGACCTATTTACGTTGCTGGCACGTGGAACTAGATCCGACTCTCCCCCCTGTTCATTTCCCCCCATTTCTATATGATTGACTCGCTAAACTCTGAATTGGTATCAAATTTATATCGTTCTGATTAAATCTATTTGAGTCATTGGAGATTTCATTATGATCAAGAATGTGCATGGTGTACATGGATTCAAGAATGAATAGAATTGATTTATATTGTTTCAGGAAGATCCTGATAGAATCTATCAGTGTTGACGAATTATTATAAGCAAGGCTGTCTGTGTCACAAGGTTAGTTAATTTCTGAGAACTGTTAAATAAGTACTGTGACAGAGTGCATTATGTAACTGATTTTTATGTAACTGAATTATTGACATTTGCTAACTGAACATTCAGGATAACATTAATAAATCGTGCCATCATGAGCTGATATAATTGATGTAATTTCAAGGTCAAGCTATTAATCTTGATTGTCCTTTCTGGGCGAGTAATGCACTAAGTGGTACTGATCATATAATGAAAAGTTTCTTGTATTGCATTTGTATTGATGGATTTAATACTAAGTATTTGATTGTCTGGTTAAATTACCGGTAAATGTTGATGAGATAATTATTGATGACGCCGAACGCGTTTGTTATGGAATGTCGCATAACTATAGTTTGTCTTTTTGTTTTATTATTTTAACAGGACAGGTGACGACAGTCGCTGCCCCTTTTGTTATATAGAAATTTGTCTGTATTATGGAACTTGTCCTTGTTTCGACATTCAGAGCAAATTCCAATACTGTGTGAATAAACTGAAATCAACGACATCATTCACCAAGAACCTTCTCGTGTTATCGATATAGCTTACATGAGCCGGGTCACATAAGGGAAGTGACTCTGCATCTCATTCATTTGTTGTCATATTTTTTTCATCATATGTTCTCTATTTCCACCAATTCAAAAACTCTGAATCGAAATCCTGTGGCTTTTGATTGCGGTTAGTGATGTAAATAAGTTATCTTCGCTGTAATTCGGACAAACTTTAATGTCATGGAGTGTAATGATCGAGTTAAATTGAGGTATAAAATATGATGGATGACAAAATCGTTATGAACATGGAGGCTTGAGGCAGGTTTGATTGTGATTATGATGTAAGGTTGAAATTTCACAACCATGTCACAAATAACGATCAAACCTGCCTCAATCCGATATAGCTAAAATAGTATAAGTCTTAGATAAGACTCGATCAGGGATCATACACAGAGCTACCAGCTTGCGGGACGCGGACGCTCTAGCTACTAGATCATCACAAACAACGATCAAACCTGCCCAAAATCGAGATAACTTAAATAGTCTTAGGTAAAACTTAGTCAGGGATAGATCTCAGGTCCTCCCGCTTGTGATTACAAGCGTCTAGTCCGTCATTCATAATCCAGCCGTCGTCCATTAGAGAATATCCGCGTCCATAATCCAAAGACCTATTCCAATTTCCACATAACAGTATTAGCACCAAATTCAAAAAGACAATCATAGTATACATAAACATAGGCTTGTTTCCTGCAAGAGAGAAGCGGTCAACAGTTTTCAATGATGCCGGCAAGACATCATGATGTTCAAAAATATCAAATCCGTATCGCTGATCAGTATTCTTAATCCATAATATTCGTTATAGAGTCGTCATCTAAAAAAAAGATGTATCTCAGTCACGCTTTGATTGTGACGGACGGACGCTCTAAGTACTAGACTAACAGTGGGGTCAGTTCAATTCTGTGGCTTAAAGAGAGTGACAATAATTTTCACACAGTGTTGTTCACATTGAATAAAAATAGATTTTTATATATATATATTTTGGTGCCCGTAGTTAAATATGAATACGGTATGTCGATTATGTTTGAGGATTCCTTCATAGACGACCACAGTGGAAATTGCAAACAGGTTAGGCGAAGTAATTGTCAAAATTTCTTCATCAGAAGATTATGTACCTAAATTTCAAAATTTCCAACAAAGAGAATATATTCGTTAATGCTATAATGCTTTGTTTTCAATGAACGAACTTCATGCTTCTCTCGTGAAAGCAAACTGCTATAGGCCATGATAATATTTATTATCAACTTTTAAAGCATCTATCGGAATCTTCGCTAGAAACCCTATTACTCATATTTAACAGACTTTGGTTGACAGATGGCATTGTTATACCAGTCCCAAAACTCGGCCGTAACCATACAGATCCCGGTAATTATCGTCCAATTTCACTGAATACCTGGGTTTGTAAAACAATGGAAAGCACGATAAACGATTGCCTTGTTTGGTATCTTGAAACTGAAAAGGAACTTGCTGATATTCAATAGTATTTTGTCTATTTAATATCAAGATAAACAGCTTAGCTGCAGTTTTGAATAAATCAATTGATGGTTCACTGTTCGTTGATTATTTCAATATATCGTGTAGTGGGAAAAGTATACATAGTATGGAGAGAACATCACAACTTTGTCTAAATAGCATTCACAAATGGTGTCTAGAAAATGGTTTCAAGTTCATTACAGTAAAGACAAATTGTATACACTTTTGCAGAAAGTATTTCCAGCACAAAGATCTAGTACTTACATTATATGGAGCTGAAATCAAGGTAGTAAAAGAAGTCAAATTCCTAGGAATATTATTTGATCACCGATTAACGATCTTACCGCATACAAATTGCTTGAAACCTAAACGCACAAAAGCTCTTGATTTGTTGAAGGTAGTTGCCAGCTATAAGTGAGAAGGAGATCAACAGACGCTTCCCCATTTATATCCATCACTTACTCGTTCTAAGCTGCTTATGGCTCTATTGTTTACAACGGTGCAGTCAAGTTAAACTTGGCAAAGATAGATCCTATTCTCCTTCAAGAAATAAGACTTTGCATCGGAGCTTTCAGAACATCACTCGAAGAAAGCTTATATGTCGAAGCAGATAAATCATCTTTAGAACAGAAACTACCACTGCAATATATCACAAAATTGCTATCTAATCGCCCAAATCCTGCATATAACTGTGTTTTCAACCCCCAATACGTAGATTTGTATTTAAGAAACCTTCCATTATTCCACCTCTTGGAATTCGAATGAAACCACACATTGTAGCAGCTGGTATTAAGCTTAGTCAAATTATGCCTAACAAGCTCTCACCAGTTTCATCATGGCAGTTAGCCAGACCAGTAGTAGATATTACAATAAAGAAATATAAAAAGGCAGGCACCAGCCATCTCGTGTATACACACGAATTTGGTCAATTGCGAGAAAAATACAGATCGCATCAAGCTATTTATACAGATGGTTCCAAAGATGGGGAGAGAGTAACGTGTGCTACTATCTTTAGTTCTGAAACAAAAACGTGTCGACTTCCAGATAAAATTTAGATTTTCACTGCCGAAGCCAAAGCTTTATTGATAGCTTAAGAAGGTATTGGGTCTTTCATGCCTCCATGCAATTGAGAGTGGAACTTCAACTCACCCCAGCAGTTTGAACATTCTACAATTAGATGATCGTAGATTTCGTCAGCAAATTGATGTTGTGTTTTGTTGGTTACAAGCGTCTGATCCGTCATTCATAATTCAGCCGTTGCATTCATAGCACCAAATTCTAGCAACGTTGGCATCAAAGGAAATACCAGAGCTGATGAAATGGCTAAGACAACCATGGATAATGAGGTTGATCCTGTTGAATTACAAGCGTCTGGTCCGTCATTCATAAAGGTGTTATTGGCCAGGTATGTATTGTGATGTAGACACCTGGTGTAAGGAGTGTGAGCGCTGTGTTGTCGCTAAGATGCCCCAGCCCAGAATTCAGGCACCCTCTGGAAGTCTTCTGGCAAGTAGGCCACTTGAAGTGCTGGCCATGAATGTGCTGACCATGCCAGACGTCTTCACAAATTTTACGGTAGCTGTGCCCACTAAAGACCAACAGGCTGGAACTACTGCAAAAGCAGTTTTCAAGGAGTGGTTCAATAAATTTGGTGTATCCTTGAGGATCCATTCCGACCAGGGCCGGAATTTTGAATCGTCTGTCATTCACGAACTGTGTCGGCTGTATGGAGTCAAGAAGTCTCGCACTAGCCCATATCACCCACAGGGTAATGGGCAGTGCGAGAGATTCAACCGAACACTGCATGACCTGCTACGAACACTGGAGCCCAAACCGAAAAAGTGTTGGACAAAATGTCTGCCGGAGGTCGTCTTTGACTACAATGCGACACCCCACTCGGGAACAGGGTATTCCCCTAACTATTTACTCTTTGGGAGGGATCCCAAGCTTCCTGTAGACCTGCTGTTGGGAGAGGCTGAAGAGGAGGATCTTACTAATGTTAGTGAGTGGTTGGATGTTCACCAACGTACACTCAGAGATGCACATAAGAAGGCGAATGAGAGGCTCCAACTAGAAGCATCAAATCGCAAAAGGGCCCTCGACGAGAAGGTGCATGGAGACGTGTTTTCGAAGGGAGATAGAGTTCTGATACGAAACCGTGTCAAGGGAAGAAACAAAATACAGGATGCTTGGCAATCGGTTGTATATAGAGTCGTGGATCGCTTTGGCCCAGATGGACAGGTGTACACGATTGAACCTGGTGATGGCAGTGGTCCTACAAGAAATGTTCACCGGACAAACCTTAAAGCATGTCCAGATAAACTTTTCGCACTTCCTGTACAGTTAACAGAGGACCAACTTCCGGAGGCTGAGTGCCAAGATGTTCCGACGACTGAGTCCAGCGATTCTGAGGATGATGGGATTCTTGTGTCTGTTGAGTTGCCTGTCCCAGTGGGAACCCGCAATGGTCTACCCTCTGCACAGGTTGCAGACCCTGTACCTGCCCAACAACGTCCTGTTCCTGCTCCAAGGCGAACGACCCGGAGAAATACAGGTCTGCACCCCAACCTCAACAGGGAACCGCGGTCGGTTGCACAGAATGATGTTTCTGTAGTTGAACCAAGTCATAGTGACAAGTCACAGTTTCTGCTTAAACTGAGTGCTACATTGTTCAGAGAAGCCAGTGAAGCCTTCCATGGCGAATGACCTGTCAGGGTTGACGAGTGACTGATGCTTGCTGGGGTTTAGTACTCAAGTAGGTTGACTGGGCGCTGCATGCGCGCGTTCTGACTTGGAGGTCTGGCGAATCCAGGGACTGGACTTCGATTGAGCGGGGAGGGATGTGGGCGGGTATGCGCCTATTGTTCTTTCCTTTCTCATGTAGCCCCTAATTCGAAGTATTTGCATTTGCTATGAGAGTTGCATCCCTTGGTTTCTATAGTCTAGAGTAGTGTTTCCGAATACCGCCGATAGGTGACGATACTTTCGCCTTGTTCATGACGTAACTACAGCTGTTGAAACCGGATGAAGATGTTAGAACGCTGCTCGTTGAAAACTGCAACAGTTGTCTGGAATTGCATTCGGTGTGTTGTGTGCAGATTGCGGCATTTACAATAGTGAGTTCTCATGATTTATTTGTCAGTAATTAGTTTGAACGTACTGAACTAAATCTAGCGGAGATCTTTGGCAAACTCTGTACCAAAGACACACTGTAAATTGTACGGTTGGCGCCTAAAACTTAACATGGCAGTTACTGACCTATTTACGTTGCTGGCACGTGGAACTAGATCCGACTCTCCCCCCTGTTCATTTCCCCCCATTTCTATATGATTGACTCGCTAAACTCTGAATTGGTATCAAATTTATATCGTTCTGATTAAATCTATTTGAGTCATTGGAGATTTCATTATGATCAAGAATGTGCATGGTGTACATGGATTCAAGAATGAATAGAATTGATTTATATTGTTTCAGGAAGATCCTGATAGAATCTATCAGTGTTGACGAATTATTATAAGCAAGGCTGTCTGTGTCACAAGGTTAGTTAATTTCTGAGAACTGTTAAATAAGTACTGTGACAGAGTGCATTATGTAACTGATTTTTATGTAACTGAATTATTGACATTTGCTAACTGAACATTCAGGATAACATTAGTAAATCGTGCCATCATGAGCTGATATAATTGATGTAATTTCAAGGTCAAGCTATTAATCTTGATTGTCCTTTCTGGGCGAGTAATGCACTAAGTGGTACTGATCATATAATGAAAAGTTTCTTGTATTGCATTTGTATTGATGGATTTAATACTAAGTATTTGATTGTCTGGTTAAATTACCGGTAAATGTTGATGAGATAATTATTGATGACGCCGAACGCGTTTGTTATGGAATGTCGCATAACTATAGTTTGTCTTTTTGTTTTATTATTTTAACAGGACAGGTGACGACAGTCGCTGCCCCTTTTGTTATATAGAAATTTGTCTGTATTATGGAACTTGTCCTTGTTTCGACATTCAGAGCAAATTCCAATACTGTGTGAATAAACTGAAATCAACGACATCATTCACCAAGAACCTTCTCGTGTTATCGATATAGCTTACATGAGCCGGGTCACATAAGGGAAGTGACTCTGCATCTCATTCATTTGTTGTCATATTTTTTTCATCATATGTTCTCTATTTCCACCAATTCAAAAACTCTGAATCGAAATCCTGTGGCTTTTGATTGCGGTTAGTGATGTAAATAAGTTATCTTCGCTGTAATTCGGACAAACTTTAATGTCATGGAGTGTAATGATCGAGTTAAATTGAGGTATAAAATATGATGGATGACAAAATCGTTATGAACATGGAGGCTTGAGGCAGGTTTGATTGTGATTATGATGTAAGGTTGAAATTTCACAACCATGTCACAAATAACGATCAAACCTGCCTCAATCCGATATAGCTAAAATAGTATAAGTCTTAGATAAGACTCGATCAGGGATCATACACAGAGCTACCAGCTTGCGGGACGCGGACGCTCTAGCTACTAGATCATCACAAACAACGATCAAACCTGCCCAAAATCGAGATAACTTAAATAGTCTTAGGTAAAACTTAGTCAGGGATAGATCTCAGGTCCTCCCGCTTGTGATTACAAGCGTCTAGTCCGTCATTCATAATCCAGCCGTCGTCCATTAGAGAATATCCGCGTCCATAATCCAAAGACCTATTCCAATTTCCACATAACAGTATTAGCACCAAATTCAAAAAGACAATCATAGTATACATAAACATAGGCTTGTTTCCTGCAAGAGAGAAGCGGTCAACAGTTTTCAATGATGCCGGCAAGACATCATGATGTTCCAAAAATATCAAATCCGTATCGCTGATCAGTATTCTTAATCCATAATATTCGTTATAGAGTCGTCATCTAAAAAAAAGATGTATCTCAGTCACGCTTTGATTGTGACGGACGGACGCTCTAAGTACTAGACTAACAGTGGGGTCAGTTCAATTCTGTGGCTTAAAGAGAGTGACAATAATTTTCACACAGTGTTGTTCACATTGAATAAAAATAGATTTTTATATATATATATTTTGGTGCCCGTAGTTAAATATGAATACGGTATGTCGATTATGTTTGAGGATTCCTTCATAGACGACCACAGTGGAAATTGCAAACAGGTTAGGCGAAGTAATTGTCAAAATTTCTTCATCAGAAGATTATGTACCTAAATTTCAAAATTTCCAACAAAGAGAATATATTCGTTAATGCTATAATGCTTTGTTTTCAATGAACGAACTTCATGCTTCTCTCGTGAAAGCAAACTGCTATAGGCCATGATAATATTTATTATCAACTTTTAAAGCATCTATCGGAATCTTCGCTAGAAACCCTATTACTCATATTTAACAGACTTTGGTTGACAGATGGCATTGTTATACCAGTCCCAAAACTCGGCCGTAACCATACAGACCCCGGTAATTATCGTCCAATTTCACTGAATACCTGGGTTTGTAAAACAATGGAAAGCACGATAAACGATTGCCTTGTTTGGTATCTTGAAACTGAAAAGGAACTTGCTGATATTCAATAGTATTTTGTCTATTTAATATCAAGATAAACAGCTTAGCTGCAGTTTTGAATAAATCAATTGATGGTTCACTGTTCGTTGATTATTTCAATATATCGTGTAGTGGGAAAAGTATACATAGTATGGAGAGAACATCACAACTTTGTCTAAATAGCATTCACAAATGGTGTCTAGAAAATGGTTTCAAGTTCATTACAGTAAAGACAAATTGTATACACTTTTGCAGAAAGTATTTCCAGCACAAAGATCTAGTACTTACATTATATGGAGCTGAAATCAAGGTAGTAAAAGAAGTCAAATTCCTAGGAATATTATTTGATCACCGATTAACGATCTTACCGCATACAAATTGCTTGAAACCTAAGCGCACAAAAGCTCTTGATTTGTTGAAGGTAGTTGCCAGCTATAAGTGAGAAGGAGATCAACAGACGCTTCCCCATTTATATCCATCACTTACTCGTTCTAAGCTGCTTATGGCTCTATTGTTTACAACGGTGCAGTCAAGTTAAACTTGGCAAAGATAGATCCTATTCTCCTTCAAGAAATAAGACTTTGCATCGGAGCTTTCAGAACATCACTCGAAGAAAGCTTATATGTCGAAGCAGATAAATCATCTTTAGAACAGAAACTACCACTGCAATATATCACAAAATTGCTATCTAATCGCCCAAATCCTGCATATAACTGTGTTTTCAACCCCCAATTCGTAGATTTGTATTTAAGAAACCTTCCATTATTCCACCTCTTGGAATTCGAATGAAACCACACATTGTAGCAGCTGGTATTAAGCTTAGTCAAATTATGCCTAACAAGCTCTCACCAGTTTCATCATGGCAGTTAGCCAGACCAGTAGTAGATATTACAATAAAGAAATATAAAAAGGCAGGCACCAGCCATCTCGTGTATACACACGAATTTGGTCAATTGCGAGAAAAATACAGATCGCATCAAGCTATTTATACAGATGGTTCCAAAGATGGGGAGAGAGTAACGTGTGCTACTATCTTTAGTTCTGAAACAAAAACGTGTCGACTTCCAGATAAAATTTAGATTTTCACTGCCGAAGCCAAAGCTTTATTGATAGCTTAAGAAGGTATTGGGTCTTTCATGCCTCCATGCAATTGAGAGTGGAACTTCAACTCACCCCAGCAGTTTGAACATTCTACAATTAGATGATCGTAGATTTCGTCAGCAAATTGATGTTGTGTTTTGTTGGTTACAAGCGTCTGATCCGTCATTCATAATTCAGCCGTTGCATTCATAGCACCAAATTCTAGCAACGTTGGCATCAAAGGAAATACCAGAGCTGATGAAATGGCTAAGACAACCATGGATAATGAGGTTGATCCTGTTGAATTACAAGCGTCTGGTCCGTCATTCATAATTCAGCCGTCGTCCATTAGAGAATATCCGCGTCCATAATCCAAAGACCTATTCCATATTCCATATAACAGTATCAGCACCAAATTCAAAAAGACAATCATTGTATACATAAACATAGGCTTGTTTCCTGCAAGAGAGAAGCGGTCAACAGTTTTCAATGATGTCGGCAAGACATCATGATGTTCCAAAAATATCAAATCCGTATCGCTGATCAGTATTCTTAATCCATAATATTCGTTGTAAAGTCGTCATCTAAAGAATGATGTATCTCAGTCACTCTTTGATTGTGATTTTGAAGTACATGGCTTCATACGGCCCCTAGCCCCGGGTTAAGCGGAATTAGACACAAGTTACGAAACGTAACGCCACAGATCTTGCACGCTACGCTCGTATTTTGCTATCAGCATGCGATATGTATCGCCAACTTTGAGAAACTTTGAGTGGAGGCGCTTGGTTGTGTAGCCCTGTTTTATAAGTTTCTGCAACAATGTTTTGTGACGTTGATTAAAATCGTCACATTTAACACAGGATCTAGCAAATGCTACTAGGCGTGATATGTATACGCCATATGCAGGTCCCACTGGAATATTACTGTCCAGAAAGGGATAGTTTACGATGTCGAAATTGTAATCATCTCTTTTGTCATACAGTCGACGAGAGAGAAGGCCCGCTTCATTTTTTATAGAGATATAGGTCTAAATATGATGTGCCTGTAGGGTTATCTGTAGTTTCCTTCAAATCCAGTGAAGGTGGATATATATCCTTCACTGCGTCATTTATATAGCGATTATCCACAGCGAGAAGATCGTCTATATAGCGTTTGGTGAATGAGAAGGAACGGGCTTTGAATGGATCGGTTTTTGAAAGCGCCTGCATATAGTCATATTCATAAGAGAACAGATACAGGTCAGCCAACAGGGGTGCACAATTAGTACCCATTGGAATACCTATATGCTGCTGATATATTGTGTTGCCAAATTTCACATAGACATTATTAATGAGAAATTCAAGCATCTCATCTCATGAATGATATCTCTTGTATGTAGTAGAGCTAAAGAATGCTTTATGGCATCCGACAATAATATATCTACGATCAGTTTTCTTGAACACAGATACTATTAATCAACTTAAACGGTCAATAAGGTCCTGATGAGGTATTGTAGTATAGAGAGTCGAGCAATCCCATGTGGATACATGTCTATACGGTATGTAAGTTCTTCCGTAAGCGATTCCCATATAGCGATTTCAGACCCTCTATCTTTGCATATGTGAGAAAGTTGTTTCAACATTTATGGGATGTTGTGAATAATAACAAACTTCCTGAGTTAAAACAACTGTAGGATATATTCATCTGAGAAGCCAGAAACGTTTCGATCAAGCCATGATCAGACGATGTAGAATCGGCCATACACGATTAACTCGTGGACTTTTACTAAAAAAGGATCCAGCCCCAACGTGTATTCCATGCCATGAAGATATCACAGTAAAACATATTCTGATCGACTGTATAGATTTTAAGTTTGTAAGAGATTCTTTTTAACAAGCAGCTACTTTAGAAGATGTTTTTAGTCAGGTAAAAGAAGACTGTATTTTAGATTCTTTAAAAGAAATCGGGTTGTTGCATAAGTTTTAATGTAAGTGCATGTCTTTTGGTGTGTTGCTTGATTACTGCTTGATTGCTGGGTTGTTGACTGTATCATGCCTGGACTGATTGTGATGTAACACGCGTGAAGGCGACTCGCCCGTGTGTGCAATTATAATGTATTCGTAATGGTAAAGTCGGAATACGAGTTAGCGTGGTATATACAATTGTCATATATGACCGTCCACATGAATTTTTTAAGCCGATAGCTGTGGTAATGTATTGATTTGATGTCGGCATAAATGGTGATGTTTCGCCTGTGTATACAATTGCTTCATGTTAAACGATAGAACGGTTCGAGCACAGTTGATATGTGCATGCTACTGCCAGCAGGCTAGATTTGCTCTGCATATTTTTGAATTTGTTTGGGCCGGTTAGTCGTTAGATATAAATGTTCGAGCTTTGGTGGTCGCTGGGGGATTTGGAATATTTGTTCGTAGAGAGCGGTACAGACCAGGGAGGTCTAGGATATGGTATAGGCCGGAGAGGCTTGCAATATGATTATGGCCCTTACATGTTATATGGGTTATTTTCTGGAGAGAAATTCTAGAAGTTATGAATTTCTTATGGTTGAAAATGACGGACGAGGTTCCGGCATTTAGTTGTGGCTACCTGCCAAACGGATTTCTGCGTAAATGATTGAGCAGTACTGGAGGTATGTAATAGGTGTATATTTAATTATGATATAATTCTCCCATATGCAATATAGAGCAATTTATATCATAATAGTTGGAATTGCTGATATATGTATGTGAATCATTGTGTATACTTTCTATTGTAATATTATAGTAAATACCGTTCATTTACAATATATATATCATCGGTCATTCACAACAATGGTGTGGCGTGTCTATCATCTGTCATTCACAACAATGGTGTGGCGTGTCTATCATCGGTCATTCACAACAATGGTATGGCGTGTCTATCATCTGTCATTCACAACAATGGTGTGGCGTGTCTATCATCGGTCATTCACAACAATGGTGTGGCGTGTCTATCATCTGTCATTCACAACAATGATGTGGCGTATCTATCATCTGGCATTCACAACAATGCTGTGGCGTGTCTATCATCGGTCATTCACAACAATGATGTGGCGTGTCTATCATCTGTCATTCACAACAATGGTGTGGCGTGTTTATCATCTGTCATTCACAACAATGGTGTAGCGTGTTTATCATCTGTCATTCACAACAATGGTGTGGCGTGTCTATCATCTGTCATTCACAACAATGGTGTGGCGTGTTTATCATCGGTCATTCACAACAATGGTGTGGCGTGTCTATCATCTGTCATTCACAACAATGGTGTGGCGTGTTTATCATCTGTCATTCACAACAATGGTGTGGCGTGTCTATCATCTGTCATTCACAACAATGGTGTGGCGTGTTTATCATCTGTCATTCACAACAATGGTGTGGCGTGTCTATCATCTGTCATTCACAACAATGGTGTGGCGTGTTTATCATCTGTCATTCACAACAATGGTGTGGCGTGTCTATCATCTGTCATTCACAACAATGGTGTGGCGTGTTTATCATCTGTCATTCACAGCAATGGTGTGGCGTGTCTATCATCTGTCATTCACAACAATGGTGTGGCGTGTTTATCATCAGTCATTCACAACAATGGGGCGGAGTGCCTATCATCTGTCTCCGGATACGGTCAGCGAAGGAATTGTATGGCTCGCCTAACGTTCGACTTGAAAATTACCCTGCTTTATCACTCACTTGTCCACAACCATCTACCGTAGACCTAGATATCATTCCTGCGGTTGAAGTGAATCCCTGGTGCGTGTCGCACCTAGAAGTGAATCCCTGGTGCGTGTCGCACCTAGAAGTGAATCCCTGGTGCGTGTCGCACCTAGAAGTGAATCCCTGGTGCGTGTCGCACCTAGAAGTGAATCCCTGCTGCGTGTCGCACCTAGAAGTGAATCCCTGGTGCGTGTCGCACCTAGAAGTGAATCCCTGGTGCGTGTCGCACCTAGAAGTGAATCCCTGGTGCGTGTCGCACCTAGAAGTGAATCCCTGGTGCGTGTCGCACCTTGAAGTGAATCCCTGGTGCGTGTCGCACCTAGAAGTGAATCCCTGGTGCGTGTCGCACATAGAAGTGAATCCCTGGTGCGTGTCGCACCTAGAAGTGAATCTCTGGTGCGTGTCGCACCTTGAAGTGAATCCCTGGTGCGTGTCGCACCTAGAAGTGAATCCCTGGTGCGTGTCGCACCTAGAAGTCTACGCTTTTGAGTAATTCCACATCATGATTGATCTGCTCGCAATCTTCAGTGAGAAATTAATATTTGTATTGCAGCGATTAACCGGGCCCATGGCTGAATACCAACCAATGACCCCTTTGATAAGACTACGAAAAGTAGGCAAAGAAGGAAAGATAAAGTATACCGACTTACAACTGGGCCCATGCCCTGCATTCATCATTCCTAGTCATGGTTATGACAAATCCGACTGGTACGGAGTGTACGGAGTATACAGACTGGTACGGAGTATACGGAGTGCACGGAGTATACAGACTGGTACGGAGTGTACGGAGTATACAGACTGGTACGGAGTGTACGGAGTATACAGACTGGTACGGAGTGTACGGAGTATACTGACTGGTACGGAGTGTACGGAGTATACAGACTGGTACGGAGTGTACGGAGTATACAGACTGGTACGGAGTGTACAGACTGGTATGGAGTGTACGGAGTATACAGACTGGTACGGAGTGTACCGAGTATACAGACTGGTACGGAGTGTACGGAGTGTACGGAGTGTACGGAGTATACAGACTGGTACGGAGTGTACAGACTGGTACGGAGTGTACGGAGTATACAGATTGGTACGGAGTGTACAGAGTATACAGACTGGTACGGAGTGTACAGAGTATACAGACTGGTACGGAGTATACAGACTGGTACGGAGTGTACGGAGTATACAGACTGGTACGGAGTGCACAGACTGGTACGGAGTATACAGACTGGTACGGAGTATACGGAGTATACAGACTGGTACGGAGTGTACAGACTGGTACGGAGTATACAGACTGGTACGGAGTGTACAGAGTATACAGACTGGTACGGAGTGTACGGACTATACAGACTGATACGGATTGTACAGACTGGTACAGAGTGTACGGAGTATACAGACTGGTACGGAGTGTACAGAGTATACAGACTGGTACGGAGTGTACGGACTATACAGACGGGTACGGAGTATACAGACTGGTACGGAGTGTACGGAGTATACAGACTGGTACGGAGTGTACGGACTATACAGACTGGTACGGAGTGTACAGAGTATACAGACTGGTACGGAGTGTACGGAGTATACAGACTGGTACGGAGTGTACGGAGTATACAGACTGGTACGGAGTGTACGGAGTATACAGACTGGTACGGAGTATACGGAGTATAAAGACTGGTACGGAGTATACAGACTGGTACGGAGTATACAGACTGGTACGGAGTGTACGGAGTATACAGACTGGTACGGGTACGGAGTGTACGGAGTACAGACTGGTACGGAGTGTACAGACTGGTACGGAGTGTACGGAGTATACAGACTGGTACGGAGTGTACAGACTGGTACGGAGTATACAGACTGGTACGGAGTATACGGAGTATACAGACTGGTACGGAGTGTACGGAGTATACAGACTGGTACGGAGTGTACGGAGTATACAGACTGGTACGGAGTGTACGGAGTATACAGGCTGGTACGGAGTGTACGGAGTATACAGACTGGTACGGAGTGTACAGAGTATACAGACTGGTACGGAGTGTACGGACTATACAGACTGGTACGGAGTGTACAGAGTATACAGACTGGTACGGAGTGTACGGAGTATACAGACTGCTACGGAGTGTACAGACTGGTACGGAGTATACGGAGTATAAAGACTGGTACGGAGTGTACAGACTGCTACGGAGTATACAGACTGGTACGGAGTATACGGAGTATAAAGACTGGTACGGAGTATACGGAGTATAAAGACTGGTACGGAGTGTAGGGAGTATACACCATTTTTAAGTGTTGGATACAACAGCTAAAATGTTGCATTTAACACTTATATGTGATAAATACAACACTTTCTAAATGCTTTCCCTCCTCCAACACTTTAGATGTTAAGTCTAACATTAGCGTTTTAAGAGTGTACACAATCAAAACTAACACAGAAACAGACGTTTGAATCATATTGTCTCTTTTAGGGATTTTCGTATGCATTTTTGTAGGGTACAAAATTGAAAATATGACACCTTTCATCTGAATAATATTTGGACATAAACGGCGGAAGATATGGTGATATTAAAAGTTTTGGTTGAAGGTGTCTTATTCAGGTATATGAACAGTTGTGTACATTAATGTGCAAAAAAAAGAAGATAAAAACAAACAATTTTAAACGATAGATGACGCTGTGTTCCGTGACTTCAAACCGCAAGATTTTCACAGCATATAACTTGGGTGTGTGAATGAAGCACCGGGCAGAATAAAATATATTAATTTTGGCTTCACAAACGAAACAGGGGGAAAAAGGTACGGTATTTTCTCTTGATTCACCATTTTTTCCACAACCCGACTGAGCTGTCTATATTTGCCTTTATTCTCAGTATTACCTTGCACTATTTTCTGACTATTCCCTGAGAAGTCGCATTGAGTAAGTACAAATTGGTTTGTAAACTCGAATTACAGAAGCGCTGATATAGCCGCCAGCATATGTTAATGCATCATCCTGGTGGATATAATGACGAGGGAGCAAATAGTAATTTGTGTTAGAGACATCGTCATGAGCGCAACAGCTTTCCCCTTTTGTATTCAATCTGGCTCTAGCAGTTACATATAATGGGACGTGTGTGTCTAAGTCTACCGTATCTAGGTGTGGCCAATCATTTGCCTTTGTGCACGTGACTAAAATTCTTAGTCCTTATATGGCCATTTTCCACAGAGAGTCATGCCTTCGTGATAGTGAGATCATAGTAGTGAGTATGGAGGGACTCGAATGCTTATATGCACGATGTGACATATTCTGTAGCACTATGGATGTTGCTTCAAAAAAATATCGCTAAACGGCGTGTAAAATTTAGGCTCAGGACGAGTGCATCAGCACATTCCTTTGAATTAGATCTAATTCAAACGTATTGTTAATATATTGCGTAAACATCCATCTTCATCAGCAAATGTCTGTGCAGTGCGGAGAAACCCGATAGATTATGGGATTTTGGGATTTTAGATGAAAAACAGAAGAAAACTAGATGTAACTGTTATCCTAAGGGATAACTGAGATACCCCCGCCCTGCAAGACACAAGTGTCCCGTTCCGAGTAATATTTCAATACAGTATGAATAAAACCAAAGGATAGGAAGGGCCATAACTCTGTGACAAATGTGTGAATCGCATGGTAAATGTATTAAAATGAAAGCAAAATTTTAGAAGTATTAGTCTGGACAAAATTGTATCTACAGGATGGACAAGCCGATCCTATACCCCTCCCCCAGCTTTATTGCAGGGTGCGGGGGGGGGGGGGGCATAATGATGGAATATTATAATGTAAAATAGTGCTTGCTGATCAGGTTTTCAGCACTCATTAGATGAATATTTGAAGAAATTCATTTGAAGGCCTGGTAATTTTGACCAAATATTTCAGGTCATAAATAAGAGATGCACATCTTCAAACCATATTAACCATGTGTGCAAAGTTTCAGAAACATCCAGTAATAACTGTGTGACTAGTTAATTACACAAGAACATGCTCTATATATTGGAATATATGCAGAAAATCGACAAAGTCCAAGTCTGGGTAATTTTGAGAAAAATTAATATTTCATGTCACAAATTGGAGATGCAAATCTCCAAACGTGTCTACAACGTTTCAGAACGATCTGATAAAATAGTAGGAGTAGTTGATTACACTAGAAACTTGTCTCTACATGGGAATACATCCTGAAAATGGCAAAGTCCTATAAAGTTCAAAACGTCATAAATATGTCAAAATTATAACCCCGCCTGGTAAATAGGACATGCACATCTTCGAATCATAGGTAACACATATCCAAAGTTTCATTAAAATAGAAGCAAAATCTTAGGAGGAGTAGTCCACACAAAATTGTGTCTACATACAAATGGCGAAGTCCTATAAAGTTCAAAACGTCATAAATATGTCAAAAATTATATTTTCGCCTTATGCATATCTTCAAAGCATAGATAACACATATGTAAAGTTTCATTAAAATAGAAGCAAAATCTTAGGAGGAGTAGTTCAGACAAAATTGTGTCTACAGACAGACGGACGGACGGACTGACGGACAAGCCGATTCCAGTATACCCCCCCCCCCCCTCTAACTTCGTTGCGGGGGGTATAATGACAAAGATTATAAATAGTGATATCATGTCCCCCCGATGAGGGCAATCAGATTAGGAGAAAAGCAAAGACTTGAACTTCCCGTATCTCCCGAAGTCTGTAAAGGCATTATAGATCTGGGTGCCGAGAATGGTTAGAGAGAGAGAGAGAATAATTGGCGAGCAAACGCTACGTGATGCCCGGTGATGATAACGGCGTTCTTTGCTCGCTGTCCAATGAACGTGACAAAAGAAAAGAAAGATTGCAAAACCTAACTTGAGCGTGAGCAAAGTCAGTAGTATACAAACAGCAAATTGACGCATATTGATCTCAGAAATTTGCATATTTTGTGGAGGTCACGTGGAGGTCACACAGCCAATGAGAAGCGAGTATTTTGACCTCTGACCAAAAAGCTACCTCCAGCACAGGAGAGTTCCAAATTTGCATATCACGTGACCCAGGTCAAAGATGTATTCCTCCGCGGTGATGCGGTCATGTCTGGCGGTGATTCGGTCTGCTTCCGCGGAGAAAAAGTAGTCCCTAGATAAAATGGTCCGACGGGGTCGAGTGAGGTATCAAAGTGAAGCTTATGTGAAGGGGCCTCTAATGGGCTGGGTGTGGGGTGGTCAAAATGGCGGCTGTGGGTGGTGGTGGGTTCAAAATGGCGGCGCAAGGGAGCAAACGAGGCGGTGGGGAGGTCACGGGGAGAAAAAATCCTCACATTACCCTAAAAAAACCTCTAAGCCATATAATAATAATAAACATAATCTATAGGCGCTACTAATGGGCCGATGGGGTCGAGTGAGGTATCAAAGTGAAGCTTAGGTGAAGGGGCATCTAATGGGCTGGGTGTGGGATTGAACTAGCGTCATTCTGCGCATGCGCGGTGGCCCAAGGGTATGAAAATAGCCGTTTTGGAGCTAGGGGAGCTACTAATGGTCCAATGGGGTCGAGTGAGGTATCAAAGTGAAGCTTATGTGAAGGGGCATCTGATGGGCTGGGTGTGGGGTTGAAATATCGGCATTCTGCGTATGCGCGGTGGCCCAAGGGTATGGAAATAGCCGTTTTGGAGCTAGGGGAGTCCCTAATGATCCAATGGGGTCGAGTGAGGTATCAAAGTGAAGCTTAGGTGAAGGGGCATCTCACTTGACTAGTGGGTTGACATAGCATCATTCTGCGCATGCGCGGTGGCCCAAGGGTATGAAAATAGCCGTGTTGGAGCTAGGGGAGCCACTATTGGTCCAGTGGGGTCATATGAGGTATCAAAGTGAAGCATTCGTGAAGGGGCATCTGATGGGCTGGGCGTGGGGTTGAAATATCGGCATTCTGCGCATGCGCGGTGGCCCAAGGGTATGGAAATAGCCGTTTCGGGATCTAGGGGAGTTACTCATGGTCCGATGGGGTCATATGAGGTATCAAAGTGAAGCTTAGGTGAAGGGGCATCTCACTGGACTAGCGGCTTGGGCGTTGTCACCATTCTGCGCATGCGCGGAGGCCCAAGGGTATGGAAATAGACGTTTCGGGATCTAGGGGAGCCCCTATTGGTCCAGTGGGGTCATATGAGGTATCAAAGTGAAGCTTAGGTGAAGGGGCATCTAATGGGTTGGGTGTGCGGTAGGAATATCATTCTGCGAATGCGCAGATGCAATGCGGAGCTCTCGTCCAATCAGAAACGAGTATTTCAAATCCGCCACGGAGCTCTCGTCCAATCAGAAGCGAGTATTTTGACCCGGTGCATTATGGGACATATCCAAGATGGCGGCACGTATGTTCAAGATGGCGGCACATCCGGTGTCGAATGCGCAGGTCACGTGGGGGTTGTGACGTCACTTCCGGGTTTTTTCAGAATGCTCAAACACACGACCTCCAACTTTCCCGGCCCCGGCCCCGCCCCGGCCCCGCCCCGGCGCCCCGCAGCGCGCGCGCGGGTTCTCCGGCCGCAGCGCGCGCGTCATCCCCGGCAGTGCCCGCGCGCGCGCGGGTCAAAAGGTTATAGGTCACCTCCAGGTCAGACGGTCCAATGTCCAATGAGACAATGTTGCGGCATCGATATAGTCAGAGCTTGAACCCCAAAAAGGGGATTGTAAATGAACCTGGGAAGGATGGGCAGGTCCATTTGGACCAATCAGCGGTCGAGAAAAAAGAGCCAATCAGCGGTCGAGAAAAAGAACCAATCAGCGGTCGAACAATCAGCCAATCGAATTGGGGTATTCACGGTGTGCTTTCGCTGACGTCCGCGCCTACATCTGGGTTCTTGTACACCCGGGTAATGTTTTTCTGGACATGGATGTGTTACCTTTGGCTCCATTCTAGGCCACTGATTGGCTAATACGGTGTTCAAAGCCACTTTCATGCATTATGCTCATATAACTTATAGTCATAAACTTAATCTAGACGTGTTGGACGAGTCTTCACTCACCGTATACACGCACCTCAATGAAATGCCCGCTCCAAACCTAGACCAAAAACACGTACTTGGTCTGTGGGCTGATTTCATTGGCTCTCTATTTTACTATAGTGCTCTTGTATTCTAACCTTGATGGGTTACCTAGAACTTATAGTCATAAACATAATCTATACGTGTTGGACGAGTCTTCACTCACCGTATACACGCACCTCAATGAAATGCCCGCTCCAAACCTAGACCAAAAACACGTACTTGGTCTGTGGGCTGATTTCATTGGCTCTCTCTATTTTACTATAGTACTCTTGCATTCTAACCTTGATGGGTTACATTTTGGCCCCATCCTACACCACTGATTTCAGTTTGACTGAATCTCCATATTGGGCATTGATGCATTATGAATAAAACACACAAGACAGGGTTTTTTGGTGAGATCTCATTTTTTCTATTCAGTGAACAACAACAACGTGAGAACAACCACGTGAAAACTGAAGCCCAGAACAAGGGGCTTGTAATTAATTGAAGCCCAGAACAAGGGGCTTGTACATTGAAGCCCAGAACAGGGGGCTTGTAAACTTAAGCCCAGAACAAGCTAGGGGCTTGTAATTAACTTAAGCCCAGAACGGGCGGCCCAGTCATAGACGAGTACATCGCGGTCCTCGGCCTTGGGGTACTCGTCAAACATCTGTACGATGGTAGATAAGGGTCTTCCCCGGCATCGATGGTACAGGTAAAACAAGCAATATTGTCCGCACACGCCACTGGTCAGGCTTTGCAACGTTTGACTGTTCCAACACCACGTCTCTGTGCCTTGATCCATGAAGTCTGTTAAATCGGGATGGAGGGGTGGCAGGCCGTACGGGTCAAAGTATTCGCCCTGCTGTTCTGTCAAGTACACGGCCACCCAGTGTTCACCGGGCCGATCCATCGGGTCCGTGTTGAGAACGTAAGCAGCAGGATACATACGGTCTAATGGAAACACATCTCGGGCGAACACCCCTTGAATTACAAGCGTCTAGTCCGTCATTCATAATCCAGCCGTCGTCCATTAGAGAATATCCGCGTCCATAATCCAAAGACCTATTCCATTTTCCACATAACAGTATTAGCACCAAATTCAAAAAGACAATCATAGTATACATAAACATAGGCTTGTTTCCTGCAAGAGAGAAGCGGTCAACAGTTTTCAATGATGCCGGCAAGACATCATGATGTTCCAAAAATATCAAATCCGTATCGCTGATCAGTATTCTTAATCCATAATATTCGTTATAGAGTCGTCATCTAAAAAAAGATGTATCTCAGTCACGCTTTGATTGTGACTGTTCATATGAGTACCATGAGGATCTTGAAGTACATGGGTTCATACGGCCCCTAGCCCCGGGTTAAGCGGAATTAGACACAAGTTACGAAACGTAGCGCCATAGATCTTGCACGCTACGTTCGTATTTTGCTATCAGCATGCGATATGTATCGCCAAATTTGAGAAACTTTGAGTGGAGGCGCTTGGTGGAATAGCCCTGTTTTATAAGTTTCTGCAACAATGTTTTGTGACGTTGATTAAAATCATCACATTTAACACAGGATCTAGCAAATGCTACTAAGCGAGATATGTATACGCCATATGCAGGTCCCACTGGAATATTACTATCCAGAAAGGGATAGTTTACGATGTCGAAATTGTAATCATCTCTTTTGTCATAAAGTCGACGAGAGAGAATGCCCGCTTCATTTTTATAGAGATAGAGATCTAAATAAGATGTGCCTGTAGGGCTATCTGTAGTTTCCTTCAAATCCAGTGAAGGTGGATATATATCCTTCACTGCGTCATTTATATAGCGATTATCCACAGCGAGAAGATCGTCTATATAGCGTTTGGTGAATGAGAAGGAACGGGCTTTGAATGGATCGGTTTTTGAAAGCGCCTGCATATAGTCATATTCATAAGAGAACAGATATAGGTCAGCCAACAGGGGTGCACAATTAGTACCCATTGGAATACCTATATGCTGTTGATATATTGTGTTGCCAAATTTCACATAGATATTTTTAATGAGAAATTCAAGCAACTCTATAAACAAAGAAACATCCCATGAATGATATCTCTTGTATGTAGTAGAGCTAAAGAATGCTTTATGGCTTCTGACATTAATATATCTACGATCAGTTTTCTTGAACACAGATACTATTAATGAATTTAGACGGTCAATAAGGTCCTGATGAGGGATTGTAGTATAGAGAGTCGAGAAATCCCATGTGGATACATGTCTGTACGGTATGTGACCTTTAGCATCAAGCTCTTCCGTAAGACATTTTGAGTTTTTCAATATCCACATAAACTCAACGCCAGAGTTCTTAGAAATAGTGGCGCAATACCTTTCCCAAAATGCTCTTACCTCCTGAAGGGCCCTCGCCAATAGGGTTGAAAGAAGCTTGGTGGTGCAGCTTCTAGAACCAGCTATGAATCTAGCTTTGTATGGTGATTTATGCATTTTGGGAGTCCAGTATATTTTTGGTATGTCGTTATGAT
The DNA here is from genome assembly GCA_036873755.1 of Hanleya hanleyi. Lineage (NCBI taxonomy): Eukaryota > Metazoa > Mollusca > Polyplacophora > Lepidopleurida > Hanleyidae > Hanleya > Hanleya hanleyi. The sequence goes on from JAVTVY010007176.1 coordinate 39,551, forward strand.
TGGTTGGAAGACAAATACCTCTTTCCCTGAGAAACTTTTTGTGATTGTTAAATAAATCTTCCAGAGTAAATGCAGTTTGGGAGTAAGTAGACGTATTTGATGAAGACATGTCTACACTCAATTCTTTAACCAGCACCTGGTAATAGTAATATTTACATATGAATATTATATTATTCGGAGCTTTGTCTGCTGGGACTATCACGAATTTACTCTGGAGATTTGCTAGAACTTCTTGCGAATTGAGATTTCTCAGAACTTGTTTTGCTTGGGGAAGAGTACTTCTGTCAATATGGCGGATTGTTTCAACGACCTTGCTCTTGGTGAGGTCCAGCCAATCAGCGAGTACTGTAGGTTCAGCTTTTTCTCGCTTAGACCAATCAATAACGTACTGTTCCAATGCAGACAGAACTATCTTCTGGTCGGCCTTCAGATTTATTCTTCTTGGCTCTCTATATTTAGGTCCCTTCATCAGGAGTAATTTCAGATCCTTATCACTCACCACATCAAGGTCACCAGTCATGATATGTTTGCATGGTGTATAGATAAAGTTCGACGATTCACAATCACAACTATAGCCTCCTGACGTGTATAAGTTCCAGTCAAACTCCTGGACAGCATTGGAGTAATTGAATATTTTGGTGGCTATAGATTTAGTGTACTTATATGAAATGGAAGGAGGTTCTGTGAACTTAAAATAGTTTGGTACAGCGTTGCGTACCTCTGGATCATTCAGGATTCGAGGTAAATTAATGATGTCCAGTCCTTTATCTAAGTAGTTGAGTTTCAAGAAAAGCCGATCTTGAGAGGTTTCGATTATGTTCACTGGACGATACAACCGAAAATCGCTATATCTTGACATACTGGGTCTCTGAGTCATTCTCCAGCACGGTGGTTATCTGGTCTGTATCCATGTTAGGTGGAGAAGTCACACAGGACGTTGCGCGCCTTGTCCACTTGAATGATGTTGTCAAACTCGGCGTAGCAGATCACATTGACGGTGGTCGCCAGGGCTCGTGCAAAGTGGATTTCCAACCGTAAGTTGCCTTGCTTGGCCAGGGCCAGCTGATGGTCGTTCTCTAAGGTGGGGGTCAGATCGAAACAGAACAACGTGTATCCGTTCGCGTAGTCCTCCCGACTGATCATATTCCCTTCGTCCTGGTTGATTTGACCTGTGGCTGTAAACAGGCTCTGATAGGCTCGAATGAAATTCCTCCGCCCAAAGTTCGGTGTTAAGGCCGTGGCTGGCACCTGTTGTTCATCCACATGCAGGGCCACAAAATTGATGCCGAAATGTTGAAAGTCAAACGGATTCTCTGGGTAGGCTCCGCTGAAACTGGTATTTTCCACACAGGCCAGGATCAATCGCTTGGGTAGTTCCCCCAGGAACAGGTTTTCTTTGTTGGCGCCCATATTTCCAGCAGGCACAGAGAACACTTTGGTTTGCACACGTCGGATAGGGTACTGGGCTGGTTTTGTTTCCAAGGCTTTCATGTGTCCCAATTGAACGGCTGGATTCGGTTTCACTTTTCGGACATACAGCACTGCGTCTTGGATGACAATCTTATAGTCCGCTGCATGCCCCTCTACGTTAGTGGCCATCAAGGCGAAGGTCGGAGGCGCCCGTATCAGTCGGATTTTGATGGGGATCTTGTTCAAGAGGTACCGGTCTTGCATGAACATGTCTGCGTGCAGTCGACCCATCATATCCACCGAGGCACTGTTCGCAGTGAAAGCCTGCCGTTTGTTATATCCCCCATTGTCCACCGTGTCCATGTGCTCGGGCGTGTCCTTGTAGAATAAAGCGGTTGTCAGCTGAGATTTTTTAGCCTCTCGGCCATACGACAACAGTGTCTCGATGTAGGCTCGATAGGGGTACGTGTTGGTGGAGTCACTGATGAGTTTGTCGCTGAGAAAAATATCCACCTGCTGAAACATCGAGTGCAGCCAGAGATTCGTCGGGCCCACCGTTGCTTGGTCAGCGATTCTGGTGCCAGCTCCATTGACCACCTTGGCTTTCACATACAAGTATGTATGGGCTAAATCCACATAGGCCGTATCCGCATTACTGATGGTGAACTCGATGGGCCGGTTTCGTTGATGCTGGAGAGCGGGAGATGCTCCACCCATAATCCTTGTTCGACACTGGTCTGTGTGGGCGGCACGGTCCACAAATCAAATTCACTGTTGGTGGAGGGGCAGGACTCGGCGTGGATCAATGACATGTTTTAAGAAAAGATATCCTTTGTCTTCTTCGATGTGTGTCGTCGCTGGGTCGGTCGTCGACTGGTGCGTGGTCTCGGTGGGGCAGCTCTTTTATTCCCTACGGTGCGTTGTGCTTTGGCCACCAAGACGCCTCCCGCTTCTTTGGCCCGCCGTTTCAAGGCTTCTTTGGGTGCCGTACTCCCCAAGACATCACCGGCCACTTGCAGTCCACTGCGTACCGCTTGTTTGCCGATTGCTTTCACCCCACGCGTCACCAAGGGCAGGAACGTTTCGACGATGCTGCCGAGTATGTTCCCCAGTCCATGTCCTCGTTGCATGCGTGCACCGCTAAAGACCGGAAAGCCACCCCGGCCTGTTGGGCATAATAGTCGGCATAGCTGCGTGCATCGCACTCGTAAGGTACTTTCATTATGCAAAGTGGGGAGCACGTGCTTGTCGAAAATGAAGTGTCAGCACCACTTTTCCTCGTTCGAATGCCACCGGTCGTCCCGTGTCATCTCTTATATCCACCGTGATCGTGTTGATGTCAGTTTGTCGTACGGGCAAGTAGAGCATGCGGGTGAAACTGTGGGTGACTTGACCTCCATACGTCTTTTTAATGGGGATCACCCGTAACAGAGGTGTGTTGATATCGCCCACGATGTGGTTGTCCACCACGTCCGAGTAGACGTAGAGTCCGTACATACCCGACTTCATATCCATCGGCATCTCGCCATGGTGTTCGGTGGGACCAGCGAACGTCTTTAGATCGAAACCCAGCATTTGCTGTAGGATAGGACTCAGTACGACCCTCGCCTTGCCGGTGACGATAAGCTCTGCCTTGTCGTTGTGTGCGTTGTAATCGAAGTCCACGTGATTCTTGAAGGGATAGGCTTTGATGGGTTTTGAAGTATTCGTCACCTCCCGTAGACCCTTATAATGCAACAGTCTTGACAGCCCACCCATGAACTCCTTG